>JAABKK020005489.1:0-61360 GCA_011634745.2 Catotricha subobsoleta
GTTTCACGCCGAGCTCTACAACATACTAAAATTTCAAGAAAATCGTCAGAACGGTTTTCGAGATATTCATAAAAAAAGGACAAAAAAAAAAATAAAAAATAAAATCACGATTCCAAAGCTTCTATTTTTTTCAAAAATGAGGCAAAATGTATCATCATCCCAAACACGAAAACCTATACATCATGTTTCAAATAACTATTTTAATTCAGAGTATTGTTTCACGGTAATAATCAATCTATTAGACAAATTTATTAAATAATAATGTGGCATTCTTATTATGTAATATGAGCTTGAGCACTGATAAGTGGTTTATTATAAGCGGCAGAATCTACGAAATTCAATATCACTATTAAACGTAATTTCTTATATAAATTACTAGTTATTATCGATAAATATCTGAAATAATTATTGAATGCAAAAACGAGATAATGGGGAAATTAATTGTGTAATATTTTTAATGTTTATTATATTTGATTTATTTCATCAATTACGACGAACTTACCCTAAATATAGTTTAGAAAGGTTAATTCGAAAGAGTATACCTTCTTTCAAATATTATGTGACTCTCTAAAAAGGTTATCAATGAGCAGAGAGGGAAGGGAAAGGTGTAATTTTCCATAAAGTTATGTAACGCAAAATTATAATATGGAAATTAATATATATATATCAATTTTAAAATACAATTTATGAAAAACCGAAAGTATGGTTAACTATACATGATTCAATGTAGGAATAAGTGCTCGTCATTTGTTCCAAATTACCTGAGTGCGGAGTTCGGGGATAGTTGAAAATTTGTTATGAATAGACAACAAAGGTCAGACTGTTCGCAGCCCAAATATCAGTTCCAATAATTATATTATTTGTATGGGAAAGAGAAGTTTTTGTCAAATATAAATAAAATTAGAAATCTGTTAATAATTAAATATATACGTTATTTGTTAGTTTTTTAATTCGTCATCGAATTCAATATTTTTTTCATATTATTTCATACTTTTACGATTTTTGTTTTGTTTTGATAATTAGATAATTTTATTAGGTACCTAAATACGTAAAAATCTTTCGTAACTAATGTACAAAATAATATAGACAATTTTAGCATTGATAGTTAAGCCTTTCGTTTATTTTTATTGAATTTTCGAAGAGAAAAAAGAAACTCCAAATAAAGTATATAATATTTTTAATAAATTCACTAAAAATTCTTTTTTACGCTGTTTGTAATAAAATTCAAATTATTATACTGAAATTTTTAAAAAATTGCACCCCATATTTTCTTTATCTTAGGTCTTGATATAATATTCAGATGTTGAGATTTATATGCCTTCTAGCATTTTGGAAGATTTTTTCTTTTTTTTTGGTGTGTTTGAACACAAATGTTATGAAATGAATTAAGTTCCTACCTTAGTTGGTATCTATACCATTATAATATATTTACCAATTCAAATAGAGTTGCAATATATTATGTAAAACTCTCCTCCAATTTCAATTTATTCTTTAATAATATATAACTACAATTCACAAGTGAAAAATAGAGAAAGTATGTAAATTGTAAAAATGCGTCGAGATAAATTCACGTTAAAGGTACAAGGCAATTATTTATACCTGTGAATCTTTGAAAATGAAAATTTTGTACATTTCGCATTTTTTTTTTTGTTTTCTTATTTTCTGTGAAAAAAGTGTATTGAAGCAAAATAAAGATTTTTTTTTTAAATTTTTTAGAATATTTTAGTTATTATAGTGCAACTCAAATACAGACAGAAACCAGCGTTGTGACTTCAAAGCATGATGCTCCGAACATATATGAAATGAAATAAGCTGAATATAATAAAAATAATCGCATCGTATAATGAAAATGAATTAAGATTGCGCATAAAATAAGTGACAATTAATCATGATATAGAATTTTTCTGTAATGCCGATAACAGAACATCAGATCCATAAAAATATATTATGTTAATGATTTAATAAATCAAAATTTAAAGATTATCATCTGTTATCCGAATTTTCAGTCCCATCATTTATTATAATTAATAATACCAGACGCAAATACATTACTTTTTATATGAAGTTTCATTTGAATAAAAAATAATAATATCGAAATAGCGTGATTAAGCGTAAATTTTAAAGAGAAATATTGAGAAAAAAAAATATGCCTATTTAAAATATATATAGCTTTGTCAGAGCACACAACCCCAATTTTTTTTTTCTTTCTTTCTATAGCATATTTACCTTCGTATTTACTTATATGATTATAAGATATTCAAAAAGGTGATAGAGAAATATAATCAACTTAACGGGACTTAGGTTTTCAAATAAATACATTATGTGAGAAGTAAATTTATTTGAACTGGTCCCAACTACAACATAAACGGAAATTAGAAAAAAAAAAATGTAAGAAAATAAGAAAAATGTTGTAAACCAGGGCAATACCAAAGCAAAAATTTCTTTAAAAAAAAAAAACGATCCAATACAATTTTTAATATTTTACGTAACCGGAAAATTTTATGAGAAATATATTGTAATTTTATTAGAAATTTAAAATAGAATATTTCAAGCAATATATATAACCTTTTTCCTGCATACACTGGGTCATGCCGATGACAATAATTCAGTTGATTCTTTATATTAGAATTTTTTTTATTAAATTATTTAATTGTAACGATTTTTTTTTTTTTAGAATTTTGAATATAAACTCTCGTCTGTTGACTGACGTTTGATATTTTGAGGATTTACAGTCTCGATTCTCTCGAAATAAAACTAACGAATTTAATTTTAATTTGAGATATTGGTGATTTAAAATTAAAATCTTTACGCTTTATTTCATTCTAAGAATGTTGATTTCTAATATTATTTCACAATTCTTCCTTTTGGACCTTAACAAAACAATAATAATGATGATTTATTAGATTATTTTATGACGGAAAATATTATTAAAATATAATGGACGTAAATGAAGTAAAAAATAAATATATACTGACAACATTTTGTATTTAATAATATTAATACTAAACATCAGCCAGAGGATGGAAGCTAAAAACAAAAAACAGTGAACTGAAAGTTTATATTTTATCCTCATTAAGTGATTGACGTGGTAATTAATGTTTGTAATATTTCAACGCATACATATTTATCTCAAAACGATTTAGATGGCTGCTAAATTTTATTAATTTGTAACTAAATAAATGTGTATGTTTGATCGTATGCTTTGCAGTTTACTTGCTAATGACAAAACCCATTTTTACGCCATATTTTGCAAGAAGAAAAAAAGAAAACAAATATATTTTCTCAACTGATGGTGTTTCTCATTTATTTCTATGGTACATACAATAATATAAAGGGACGTTTTTCCATTACCCACTTACATTAAAACAAAATTAAAAGTAAACATTAAATTGTATCAATAATAACCACATGGTTATCTTTTTTCTAGTTCATTCAGAATAAATGAACAAAAAAAAAAAAATTTGAAAAATGATGGATGGGTGAATGAATGGATTGGATAGCACTTAGCTTTAGAGTTATATACAAACGATATAATAAGAATAAATCATCACAGCAATTAAGTTTAACTTATCTGAATGCAAGTTAATTTCAAACGGTAACACGTATTTCTAAAATTAAATATCGTTACCAAAATATGAAATAAATCTATCATGAATTTTTTTACATTTTTTTACTTTTTCGTATTTAACAGCATAGCCAGCTATGTTACACACATTTCTATTCTACGTGTATCTATACTTATTTTCCAGATTAAAAATACGACAAAAGAATCACGGTAAATATTGATCTATATGTTTGTCATAGACTATCATACAAATAATATTTCTGTTTGCTCTCTCCTGAAAAGTACCTGCGTTTTTAATAAATAATAATAATAATGAAATCCATAAATACGTTCTGTTCTGAAAATAAGTAGTTATTCCATATAGATTTTGTTTAAGAAAGAGAACAAAAAAACTGATATTGTGCAATGTGATGATTACCATTTGTGAATTAGCAGCGATTGATATAAATAAAATTGAAGTACTTAATCGTAACCAAAACCATTTTGCTGTATTCACATTATGTTCCTACTTCAAATCCTTAATTGAATTTATAGCAATTATTAAAGTATTTCAGGTGCATACGATAATTTATATTCATAGCGGGTAACCAAAAATTGCAGACATTGCTCACGTTGCGATTACAACCATTTTATGAAGTAAAAATAATGAATGTCTTAGCTTTCTACAAAATTTTCATTTTAAACATTCCATCGAATTATATAAATGTCGTGGAAAATTACTAATTTTATGTAACACACAATTACATTATCCAATGCTACTTGCATATGTAAATTTATCAATGCTTAGTGGAGCTATTCGAATAATACCATATCGGTCCACTACAACAGAAATTAAAAGCTAATGAACGCAGGTATATATTATAACATATGAAAATAAAAAAAAAACTGTAATTCGGTGGAGCAGATTATTTGAGCTCCTACAGAAATGCGGTAAGTTCTCGATTAATTAAAATTTAAATTGTGCGGCTATGTCGATGTCATGTCATGCGGTTTTCCATTACATTATTTTAATACTCACTTGATTTCCAAAAACGCCAACACTGCATGCTGATGATACTTGATCGGGTCCAAACCATACTGCTGCTACTCGAGCTGGTAACGATAATATAAACACCTAAAATAAAATGAAATGTAGATTAGTTTAGATACATAAGCTTGTTAAATATGAGAAAATAGTATGAAAGAAAATCACAAAAAAAGATTTACATAATTTTATTTTATAAAAATGTGTCAGCTAATGTAGATATAAATATATTTTGATGATGGATTATGTAACACACATTTGACTTTAAATTATATAAAAAATCAAATTGAAAGGCTACACTAGAACATAATAAATAGCGTTCTTAAAAATGTGTGTAAATTTATTTTAGTTAAGATAATACTCGTCAATACTTTCAATTGATATTTCAATTCTAAAGTTTATGAATAACAGCAAACAAGAAAGGATGCTACTTTTAAGCTAACAGTGTGAGACACACAAAATGTTAATAATATCAATAAAGCAAGTCATTGACTATGATGTCAAGTTTTTTTTTTATTTATTTACATGACTTTATATTACATACTTTTGGCTTTAAACAGAACTAAACATGTCACAAATTCCCAATACAACTGCAATTTCTTGTGTTACAAAATAGAATCCAAAAAATTGTTATTCATCTTAGCTATCAGTGAACCAGAGTATACATTCTGTATTACACACATATGTGTGTACAGCATTGTACATATTATGAGAATATGCTTTTAGAATAAAAAAAGATTTATGTTCATTTGCTATATGTCATCCCTTATCTACCTTTTAACATTTTATTTTTAGAATATTTCTGTATCGTCACCCTTATGCAATATTTTCAGATATTTTATTATTTCAAATGGTTACAAGAATTTTTTATTAGCAGCTATAAGTAAGTATAAGTGGTTTCGCTAGAAATTTGGAAACAAAAGTGACGAAAATATAATATTACATTAGATTTAATGAAATTATTATATATATATTTTTTTTGTCTTAAATAAATTTTAGCACATTTTCATGTCGTACGCATATTTATAATTCCTAATTCTAAATTTTCTTTTAAATCACGGTATTATAATTTCATTTGTAAAAATTTTATTTCATGAATATCACAATATTGCGAATTAACGACTTTAATCCCTAAGAAAAAAAAAAAATAATAATAATATATATATTATAATATAATGAATATAATGGCAGGAATTTTATTTTATACATTTGTTAATGGCTATAATTTTTTCTCGTAAATGAAATCATCTCTTAATCGAATAAATTGAATTATTACATCCGGCATGCCGCACGCGATTTTCTATTATTATCACGATATTATGGAAAAACAATGAAGATTAATGACATTCAGATAAAATTTATAATATTTCTTAGTCATAAAAAAAATATTGCCGAAAAAGTTATTCGCATATAACAAAGAAAAGAAAAAAAAAAAAGTTTGGTAGATAAAAATGTGGAATGTTCAAAAGTTAAAATAAAATGCTGCATTAAAATTGAGCAAGCAAATATTTTCATGATAATTTTGAAATAATATTTGCTGTAATTACCTGTGATGTAGCTACAATAGATTGTCCAATAAATGCTACATAAAATAAATCTGGTCCAACCGAAAATACTTTAATCCATGCACCGATACAGGTACCAAATGCTCCACACAATGCTGTTACTCGTAAGCCCTGAAAAAATGTTTTAAAAAAAAAACAACAACATTTTACAAAAATGAATAATTTTAATGTTGCTGATTTTGAATATGAGTGAACTATTCGAAACATGCTGCACACATTTTCAGTTAATCATGAGCATGAATATTTAAAAAAAAAAAAAAACCATAAGAAATGTATTGCGACAATATTTCAATTTTATTATTATCAATTTTTATTATTTGTTTCCTCTTTTTGTCTCTGAATAATTTTTGATACAATAAGATTCACATCTAAACTAGCTAATAGTTTAATATAATTTGATTTTGTTTGTCATTATTATATTACAACATATGTGAAACTGAAAACAAAGATAAAAATAAGCCAATGAACAATTATTAAATATAACAATTTGTGTACACACACTTGCCATGATTTAAAAGAAAATAAATAATTAAAAATATATATATTATATATATACATATAAAACAAATATTAGCTATATCTCTGTGTATCACATATCAGTGCAACCTTGCTGATGAGAATTATAATTGTTTTTATTTTCCCTATGTTTAATTTAAAAAAAAACAAAAACAAAAAACAAAAAAACTTTATTCTCATATTCATGATATGATTTTTAGTTCTAGCACAATTCATTTCAATTTTCGCATATTGTTTAAAAAGCATACCGCCTGTAATTTAAAAGTCATTAGATATAAATGAGGAAATCATAGTTCTAAAATGGGTATGCATACACACACCATTACCATATGAATCAAAATAACGCGCGAGACATTATTTTATATTACAAATTATAAATCATTGTTGGCACAAAGAATGAAATAGATGACATAAATTTGGTTAATAAAAAGTGGGTAGGTAGCTTATTATAAATTTTATTTATATGTTCATTTCATAAACGAAGAATATTTTTTTATGATGGATCCAATTATCTACTTTAGATATCGACATTAATACTGTAAATAAAATGATTGTGATAATAATGTAGGTGATGATAACAAAATGTATGCGTTGTTGTGTGGTGCGGTGGATACATTGTTTTATGGCTATTACATTGTTATATCACCTAGAAAGGTCATTGGATAATTAATTAATGATAGAAATGATAGAAAGAAAATAATAATAAGACAGAACCAGAACGTTTAAAAACTATATTTATATGTATATGAAAATAGAATTACCATTTTATCTAAAAACCAACTAGCCGGAAAAATCAGTGGAATGTATAATATCATGTAAATCATTGATGTCCAATCAACCCATGTACTTGTTATGTTGTAATATCTAAAGTGAATATGAAAGATTATTGTTTTAATAAAATATTGATAAAATTCTTCTTTTTTTTACGTGAATAATTACAATAACACACGTTTACAATTGTTATAATCATGCAGCGTTCCCTTTAATTATTTAAATATGTTGTTGAATGTGATTCGTGAAATGTCAATGCATTCATCTCATTTAGCAACAAATTTATTTGAAATATAATATTCTGACAATATTTTCAACAAAAAAGTGTATAAAAACACATTCTTGAATATTTTAAAACCTAAATAAACGGTTTCGTTGTAATGCAGACATTCAAATTATATTTGCTATAGATGAAGCATATGAATCTCAATTAAATAATAAACTTCACTTCATACACATCGAATAACTTATATGTGCACGCAATACCACAATCTTTTTGTAAAGATGTAACCTTCAAATAGTCATTCCGACAAAGTAGAACTGCACTAAGTACTATAGAAATTTAACATGGCATACTTTAATTTTGAGTTCTCTTCTGATTGATATTGCTTTCTTTTAGTTATGATCGTTGTTAGCGAGTTATTTCTCTTCTGAAAAACAACAGAAAGTAAAAGAAAAAAGAAAAGTGTTGATGAAATTATTTGTAGTAGAAGATGAAGTTAAATTGAAATGAACGAAAGAAATATTTAACTTTTTATTCACATGCGATTTATGTCTGATCTGATTTATTATATTATACCTTTCTGAATGTTCACATTTATTTATATGTGATATTCGAAAAATAATACAATACTCTTTAATCTTTGTTCAGCAATAAAAGAAACCGCCTAAAGGAAAATTTTCTACGAGAAATGTACAAGTGAAATTTCCTCCCGATCATCAAATTTTTTTTTTTTTTTTTTATCTAAATTACATTGCAGTAATTAAGGTTGTAGAAGTTTACAAAAGATTACATACTTTGTAAATGTTTAATTCGCATGATGAAGCTTTGAGGTTCACATATAAGTATTTAAACTAATACAATGCTAAAAGAAATAAGAAAAGTAGAAAGAAATGTTTTTTCTATCATATATCAAGCTAATGCGTGACAGTAGAAAATAAAACTGAGAAATTCAGTTTGTAACTGAAATGGATTTGCATTTATTTTTTATGACAAAGCAATTGCTTACTTACCTTTGAATAATGTTAGCAATAATACTGTATTGTATCCATTGTAGAGCATTTGATGATGAGTACAGTGTAAAAATTATTAAAATAGCCCATCTTCGTCTGTATACCTTAAACTCGCCTATATACAGAAACAACAATAAAGCAAAGATTTTCTTATTTACTGAATCTGTACGAGAGAACACGATAATAATATCTATACGTATACATAATAAACTGAAATGAATATTAACATAATTATTTAGTTTTTTTTTACCTTGATGTGCTTCTAAATTGTTACTAGAATCTTTAGGCTTTATAAAATCTGTAGATTTGCTTGCATGAATGTAGGTTTCAGATGAACCAGTGATATCCACGGAATGTTTTAAATCCATATTACTTAATTATATTTTATAAATTATTTAATTTTGTTTTTGTAAGTAGGTATATATTCTTATTAAATTTTGGTGGTATGTGTTGTATTTCGATAGGTACTAATGTAGACTTATTGTCATAAATTTACTTTATTATCTTGATTTAAAATAAATTTAGGTCATATTATTTTAAACATTAATGTTATTTGTATATATTTTTTTATAGGTGGTGATTTTCTAATATTCTATTTGTATTGCTTGGCGAAGGTAAATTTCATCAGTAATCTGAAAAAGAAAAGAGAAAATATTTAGTTTAAAGAACTTGAAATCATATTTTTATCGAGTAAGGTGTATCAACAAATTATAAGTCTTCTCCATTTTTTTTTATATATATAAATTTAGCGTTTGTTTGCTTTTAAGGGAATACATATATATAGTTTTAATTAAAAACGTTGGTCAATGATTTTAAATCTGTTGCATTTACAGATTTTTATAAAAATGATCAATAGATGAATATTTTGTTTTATGTCTGATGTTCCGAACCTTACATGAGATTAAAAGAAATGTCGCTACCTTAAGCGGGTCAAGTCAATACAGCACATCGATGATATAATTTATATGCAAAAAAAATCATATTCGTTAATCAGGAAACCTAATGTAAATAAAACTGTAGAGTGTTAGAAAGTTTTGCTCCAAATTAGTTTTCACAAAATATTTTAACGAATTTATTTTTTCTGACAGAGCTTTCGTTTGCTGCAAAATTCAAATGAAGGATAAAGATATAAATTATTATTAAAAAAAGTAAAATGGTAGTTATATATGCAAATTTTTATTTTTTTAATTTTTCAATTGTTAATTATCTTATTTTTCAAAGTTTTCTGATTAAGTTCCGTCGTTGTTTTCTAGTTTTAAAAGTTATCTAATTTATAACTTTCTATCAGTCACATAAGGGTTTTTACTTATCTTCTTCCTTTAAAATCTTCTCAAATAAAGTAAAGTATCCAAAAATTCAATAAAATAAGATATATTAAAATTAAAAATTAAATATATTAAATTAAATGTAGCATAATATACTGCTGAAAAATCATTAGATTATAACACATAGAAATTTATAACCTGTTATTACGATTGTAACAAATAATTGAATAAACGATAATTAAATAATTAAAAAAAAAAAAAAACGCAAATTTTATAGGTGCCAAAAAATATATGAACAGTATTCAATATTATGTATATACAAAATTATTTACTATTATAGTATTTATAATAAACCACTATGAATAACAATTGTCAAATTTACATATATCAAAATTCAATTTTATTTAACCATTTCCATGATGTTGGTAAAGAAGTAATTTCTCGTTAAAAATTAAGTGATAATTAAATTTACACTTTTGTTGCTACATATAAAGGTTTTGTAATCATTCATTTTCCTCTAAATATTTCACTGAAATAAAATATAAAAATTTCTAAAAATAACAATGTCAGTTACTGAAAAATTATTACACAATAATATAGGTACTTATTATGTTAAAAACAAAAAACCTAATGAATAAATTAAAACGAAAATTCATTTTCAAATATTTGAAATTTATTCTTTTTTTAATTTTTATATTTCAAAATTAATTGTCATCTAAAGATAATTAATAATAATTTGATAAAAATTTTCACGCTTCTAAAATGTATTTTCTTTGTGGTAAGTGCGCAAAAAAAAACGTGTATTAAATTAAATTAAAAAAAAAAAATGCTTTTAAGCTTTTTAATTACGTCACAAATCAGAAAATAGACAATGAAAGTCATCTCTATGAATATTTTTTTTCCCTATATCTTTCTAATTGAATTTTGACGAATTGAAATTAATTGTAATTTATTTAATTATGTATATAATAACGTAGCTACTTCATTTCATCTCATTTATGTATAAAAGCTGAAATTGAAAACATCAAAATTGAGAAGTTCACTCTTATATATTAACTCATACCAATTTTCCTATTTTCAGTAGGCCATTAATTTTATTTTCATTATATTCTGTTACGAACAGAAATTCCAAAATAATATAATATTTCAACATTATCATTTGGTATCTTACGATGGTATTATTATTTCTTTTTTTTTGCTCTGTTAATTGATAATATTGATTAAAACATTATAATGCTTTATTTTTGCTTAAATATAGAAGTTTTTACTTTTGTTATTGTTCTTTTTTCGTTTACTTAAAACGCTCATTATATATTTCATTTAGAATTATGTAGTTAAGATATTATTTACACTTACATAAGTACAATTTCAATGTTTTATGATCAATCAGTTTGTATGAGCATGTTATAATGCATAAATTTACAGCAATTGTTATAATTATATCTTATTTTTTATATCAAAACAATACAATTTGTTGGTTCTTATTAGACAATAAAATTTATACAAATCCAAAAATGTAATTTATCTTTCTGTATTATGTCATAAATGTGTATAAACAAAATGTTTAACATTATATCTGATAATGTTTTTTATTTGCAAATGATTCATTTCTTCAGGTAAATAATATTTGATAATATTTTATTATTATTTAGTCTTATTGTCAAGCCCATATTTCTTACCATTCATAGATATACCGCTTTGTCTACTTGCGATAAGGTGGTAATAATTCAATTTTCATTTATTTATATTTCAATATCGATGAAGAAGTTAAAGCGTATGGTAAAATAAAAAAAAATAAAAAAAAAACTGTATTTGTTTATTAAAATTTGAAAGCATTATCTTTTGTAAATAGTAATAAATAAAAAAAGAACGAATGAGTGTCTTCATCATATTTTAATTTCTACTTCTGACATAAATTATGGTATCGAGTATCAAAGGATTTTATTTATTTATTATTATCAGAACTCTCCAATAACACCGTAAAATAAGCAAAAACCATTTAAAACAACATCCAATAATATTAAAAAGTATTTTACTTCATGGCCGGACGGATTTGGAAGGTGAATATACCAAAAGACGCAGAATTAAATTTCTGTGAAAATATATGTACTGGCCATTTTTGTTTGAACCTGTAAACATCGAAATTTTTTTTTCTTTTTTTTTTTTTAATTTTTTACAAAAATGAAGTTGTGTACCAATTAATTGGCAGCTTGTTTTTAAAGGTCTATGGCAATGAATTTTTTACAAAATAACACTAAAATTTCAAATTAAATAAAACTTAAACTCTAGGTAATATCATAGAATGTCGGGCAATGTTTCACAGTTTGCCTGCAGCTAAATTTTAATGTACATAGTTTATTCGCATCCGAAAATATGTATATTATACTTCATACATTACGTAACACTCTAAAAGTGTTACACAACGCAAAATTTCTTTAATATAAATTAAAATGTTGTTTTTTTGTATTATTTATGCATTTAATAACCTATTAATTTAATATATATGTTGTTTTCAGTAATTTTGTGAGAGAGAAAGGGGAGAGATAATCTTAATATATATGGAACAGCGCCATACAGTTTTTTGAATGCTATAATAATCAGCTCTGTAGTACATTTGAAGCACATGTTACGCTATATGGTGTCATATAAGTGCGCCCCATAATAAAGAGGAAAGTAACAATCAATCACTTTCTGAAAGAACAAAATTTAATAATAAAAAAGCAAAGAATAAGAGAACAGTAAAATAAAAATCATTACTAAACTGATGAAAAATTACAGAAAATGTGAGAATGCAATACATTTAACTGAAATTATATAAATTCATATATTAATCTCAGATAAAACATATGTAAGTATCAGATTTATATAATAATAATTTCAAATATATCGGATATATTTTATCTTTTTATCTGGCGTAAAAAAATAATTACCTATATTAGATATAATATATCTATTGAATGTATTTCGATTATTTTTATTGACTAGGTATAAAATATACTTCGAAATATTATATTCATTGCAGATATGTAGGTACAATTTAAAGCTATATAATGTGCTTATCTGAAGTAGCTACTATTAATTCTGAATATCTCAGATAATTTTATAAGTCTATTATATTATATTTTATCTAAGATAAATTTAAATACATTATACGTAAAGATATAGTTTTTTTTTCGAATTTTTTAAGTCGGGTTGTTGTTAAATCAAGACATTGTAAAAAAAAAAGCTTTTTTCTTGGTAGAACGGACTACAGCTAGTTCGATTCCTGCGCGATATTAACAACTTCTTTTAGAAAAAAAATCAAAATGTATAGTTATTTTTTGTTGAATATACACCGATATTAAGTAGATATGTCTCAAAAACTCAAGAGACTAAAATACATGAGAGTGACCGAATTAAAACATATAAAATCTTAATGTGCGAAGAGCTTATCGTTATCAGTCTCTTCAATTTTTGAGACATCTATACAAAGACTGAGATATTAGTTTTACAGTAAGTGAAAAATAGAAATTGCTATTTGAATTGGTAGAAATAGCGCTAAAATTACGAATTTTAAAATCTTTTCATAAATTTTTATATACGCATTCTAAGCCGTTTGTGCATTAGCCAAGAAAACATATTATGATTTAGAACAGGGGGACATCGATTTCTTTTTTTTGAGTTATCCAAAACTTGAAAATATATAATTTCCGGTAAATATTTTTGTATGTAGGTATTAGAGGTGTGTTTGCACGGACAATCGTTTTTGACATAAAATTTTCATTCGTGCAGGCCTTTAGTAGGTAGGTATATCGTTTTATATTTGTGATCCAATTCTATCAAAAAAGTAACTAGCTTCACATAATTTATGAATAACAATAATTTTCATAATCATAACAAAATCTTATAAACATTTTATGAAATCTTGGTATACCACTTAGCGGCGAATATTACAATTAAGATGAAAATGTACAGCAATTTATAAATACCAGCATCCGCATGATATTATACACGATTCATATTAAAATTTAACCATGTTGTCTTTAGATTTGCATAAGAATTACATTTATAATGTATATATGTATAAGACATCAAGTAAGTACACGTATAAGCTAATAAGCTTTTACGATTTTCTTTCTTAACAAGAATTTAAAATACCACACTTTATTGTAATGATATCGTTGTTTGTATATAAACATAAATATATTTTTATGATATAACATTTCTTCTCTAGTTAAAGTGCGAAATGTCGTAAGTAAGTAAGTGTATATATATATTTATATATAGCTTCAATCGAGTACCACTACTCACTACATTATATATATATATATATATATTATAATAATGAACAAAAGCTCTACATCATTGTGCTGAAGCTTAAACCATTAATTTACAATATTATATGTGGATCATATCATAATATACTGAATATATGGAATATACCCTTATGAACGTTAACCCTTGGTTTAACGGATAATATTGTTTGCGTTTCAATTCGACTATATAATTTTATTATAATACGGTGAATAGTAGGTAGATGATTTTTCTCTATAAACATATATAAAGTGTGTCTGCTCTGTACATATGAATAGCTGAGTATTTTAAGGACTAACGATCCAAAAATATATTACATATATTGGAATTGAGGATACTTATTATAGTATATGGATAGCACATATGCGGTTAAATGCATTCAATTGTAGCACAGGGGGGGGGGAGGTCTGATATTAAATTTAATAAATTTCGATATAAATAGCTTTTGTATTTTTCGGTTTTCTATAATTAAAAAGTTGTCTCGCTGCCAGCGAAAATACTCATTTACTTATTCAATGTTTTCTTTTCTGTTTTGAAAACATAATATATTGTTTAATATTATTGGGGCGATGATTTTTATGTAATGTGCATAATTGTTCTTATACATAAATTATCGTTTCAATATTTGAAAATCTATTTAAAATTCAATTATAACAATTAATCATAGCGCAGCAACTTACAAATTATGAAAATAATCCGGTTTTAATAAAGCTGATTTTGAATGATTGTAAAAACCATACATAAATCATTTGTACAATTACTGCAAATTTTTCAATATTTGCATGTGCCTAATGGTTTGACGAAAATGTATAACATTGAACTTTTGTTTTTCTTTCGATTTGGTAGGTATCTTTCAGGGTTGCGACCGATACTATCGTCGATACTATCGACGATACTTTACGCAAAAAGTATCGGTATCGACGATAGTATCGAAAGCAAAAGTATCGTCGATAGTCGCAACCCTGGTATCTTTATATGCATTATGTTGTATATAAACAAATTTCCAATAAAACATTTTCAGCTCGTTAAAAAGTTTATGATGTTCAAAGAAAAATGAAAATAAATACCGCCTGTGGCTGCTACTTACATGAAAAAACGATTTATATGGATTGAAAAGCTAATCTGAAACAAAAAATTAATCAAATTTTTCAATAACTTCTTCAATGTAATCTAATTTTATATTTTCAATTAGGTTTACCTACTCAAAATCCTGGATCTACATAATCGCATTATTTTTATACCTCAAAACTCTAATAAAATGATCGTAATAGATATTTATTAATATTAGCATAATAATTATATGAAAATGTAGCATTTCAAGTTCATTTCGAATACAAAATGATGTTTGTTTAATGTTTATTTGGAAAATTTAAATTCATAATATTTAATGAATGTTTACTCATTTCAATTTAAATACCGCAAATGAGGCATTTTGTTTGAGTGTTGTCTCAAATTTAAATTAGTATTTTTAATTAAATCGAAATTATTTTTCTTCAACCTTCTTTATTCGATAATATTAAAGCTATTTAAAAGAATATAGTTTATATCAAATTATTGTTAATCATATTTTTGTAAAATTGTTTAATATTTTGTTTTTGCAATTTAACGTTTTTCGTAAATTAGTCTAATTTGATTAGATAGAGGTATACAGATTTTTATAATATTGAGTGCTAAATATAAATTTGTTTTTTTAACAAAATTATTTCATTTGATTCAACATTTTTCTTGTTTATTTTATCAGAAATATTCATAAGAGGACTTATTAAGTCAATACAAATACTTTTCTATATATTATACTATATGTATATATATGTAAACAAAGAGGAGCATGTCGTAAAAATGTAAAAAGGTCTGATTTGACTTATATGTTTATGTTTACCTTTAAAATAAAAACAAAAAATATAAACAAAAATAAAAAGCTATCCCTGCTTTTTTTTTTTTTAATTTTTCCTGTTTTCTCTATGGTATTTAAACCTTAATATAAAGCTATATAAAAATAATATGTAATTATTATACATGTAATGAGCGAATTATGTAACAGAAATGGTTTACATAGCTAAAGCTAGAAATATTTATAAACAAGTAGAACATTAAGTTAAATTCACCCAAAAACCATCATGTTCGATTATTTAAATTAGTTTCTGTTTTATGCGATTTTAAACTGTATAAACATTGTTGGTATTATGGAAATATTATTAGGAAATTTTGGAATATTTTTTAGCATAAGTTAAAAATGAAATTTTTTATTTTCATTCTCAGAAATGATTAAAACATTTCATCATTCTACGCATCAATGTTTATCGGTTCTGTCAATAAAATCTCATCCAATTCTCTTTATAACATAATTTACAGTTAATTTATTAATCTACATAATAAATAAATTGTATGAAGCTTTTTATGCCATTTATCGGGAAACTGAACTGAATCAAAAACCATTGTGCACAGCTGGTGCACATGGAAACTGTTAAAGAAAATATTACATAATGGCGAGAAATTAATTGGGTGTTTTTAGTTTTATGAAAAAAAAAGAAAAAAAATAGAATGGAAATAATGGTAGGTATCGCAACAGGGACATGCCGTTTAGATAGCAATTATTTTATTTTATTTTTTGTAAACATGACTTTCATGAGAAAGAAAAAAATAGAAATTTTTCTGTTCATTTGCATGTTTCTCACTCGAGTAGGTAGTGTGAATTTGTCTCAATAAATTATGTCAAAAGTTTACCTCTCGAAATACAAGAAACGTTCTATTAAAAATATTATAATTATTTTCCTTCAGGCCAATTAGGAACATATTCTAATTTAAACACAAAAAATGTTATCTATGTTCTCTATTTTCTTTCGCAGTTACAAGTATATAAAAAGAATGTTGATGAAACTGTTTTTTTTATTTTTTTTTTATTTTAATTCAGATTTACTATAAGCGCTGTATAATTCATAGACTATGAAATAAGACTGTTTTTCTAAATCGATTTATTTTTACTGTGGCTTTATAGATATATAGAAGTTAGCGTATAATTATTATTATATTCCAGAAAACTATACACATTTAGCTTTCTCTTACATTAAGTTCGACCTACGATTCAGAATTACTTCTTCGTAAGTTTCGGATAAGTTTAGTGTCAAAGTATAAAGAACTTTAACATAAAACTTACCCTAAACTTCGAAAACGCATAGTGAAATTTTTATGAAAAAAACATAAATACGAATTCTAAAATTGATTTCATTAGAGAAAATGCTCATGTGTACAATGTACATATTATTATGTAATATATATATTGTTCGGTGATCGTTTTGCAATCAAACAAATTTCTTTTAAGATATTTTTATGGATATAATAATCGAATAATTATCTTATCGCATATATATACAATTTTTATTCAATAATCTTTTTTCAATATTAAATCGTTTTTACTTAGTAATAATAATTTGTGATTAATTGAATTTAAAATGTATTTGGCTAATGATTACATTTTCATCGGTTTGTATTAAATTTTAATCATCGCATCAAAACTATTGCTAATTGGATTTTTTTTTTCTGTTTTCAATATTAAGTAACGTATAAGTGATTTTATAAATTAGAATAAATATATATTTTTTAACATCATTTGTATGCTTAAGGACGACGATAAGTCATCCATAAATTTGGATATTTTCCCAATAAATCGGATATTTTGCTGACTAATAGACAATAGACAATAATTTATGATGAATTCTATAAAATGCCTGTTGGATAAGATTTTAAACTCTATTTGAATTAAATTAATATAGCAGAGATTAATATGATTTTATTATCTAAGCGCACTGATTATTTTTAGTTGATAATATGAGAACATGAGATAAGTGCTACAGCAATGCCTATTATATGAAAGGAAAAAGCTGTAAAAATCTTAGCGCTAAAGGTTACAGGACATTATCTTTAAATATTATAGGTATAATTTGTGTTAGCGCAATAAATAAAAAAAAAATAGCTTGCCAATCCTTGGTAATAGATATCAGATGAATAAATATAGTTTTTTTGTTGAAACCTCTCCATTCACATTTATTTGCAATAAATATTCAATTTGTGAAACGATGAATCACACAAGAATGTTGAAATTGAAAAACAGGTAGTTACTTTATTGTAAACCAAATATTATTGTTGTTAAAGATTTTTAATTTTTTTTTTTTATATTATTAACACAGGAAATTAAATAATGAAATTAATATTTTGATTTGCAAATCAATGGTAATACAATACAATTCATTCATAACGACACAAATGTTACAAATAATTCAATCATTTCTTATTATGAAAATGTTAACAAATGTAAAATAAGTTAAACAATTAATACTTACACAAAAAACAAAAATAAAAGTCAAATTTGTAAATTATTATAGTTTGAATGTATTTGGTCACCTTCAAACAAGTGTAGTATATCTAATATCCACATATATTCGAGATATATATATTAAATCAAAACAAATTATTGAGACAAAAAAAGCACAGGCAAATTTATCGCGCAAAAAATCTGAACACTTTTTTTCTATTTTTATTTTTTTTTTGTTATTTTTATTTTTTTTATGTTATTTTTTTCGTTATTTTGTTTACTAAAAGACTGTTGTTTTTTTTTAGTCAACCATTTATCACTTGCTAACTAATCCCGTTAAAATTATATTCACAATAATTTATTTTACAATTTTATGATTTCTGTCTTAATAATAGCAATAAGTGAATCAATCTACCGATAACAATGCAAAATTATTGCAAGCAATGATATTTATAATCTGTACGCTTATTCGATTTATGTACTATTAAATGTTATTTCGGTTATCACTGATTTTTCCGTTTTATTTATATTTTTTTTTTTTTAAATTTTGTTTACAATTTGCTTATATGCCAAACACTCATACAAATTTAGAATAATACTATTGAATAAATGACACGTGCCCAGTATAAAATCAGTAAAATTATTACTCATCTAACTTGGCCGACGGTTTAAATGAGACTGAACCACAGACTGAAACACAGCACAGTATGTATTATCAGTAGCGTCACTTAAAATGTATTCACGATTAAAAAAATTCTTAAAAAATCTCTTGATTGTATTTATGCTTAGTTTTGATCCTGATGAGCTGTTTAAATTTCATTCGAACAATATTATTGCCATGAAATTTGCTCATTTTAACCGTAGTATGTTTGTGTAAATGTAAACGTTGACTGACTACAAGAAATTTTCTCAGGCATTACGTCACCGAACCATTTAGTATTCTGCGTGGCTGTATCATTGTTCCATTACATAAAAATAAATCACCAAAACATTCTCCAAGAGAAACATAAGCAGCTGATTTTCTGTTCTCTCAATAACGTTTCTATGGTATTTGCTCTCATATTCCTTAGTTTTTCAATTTTCCATGTAAACGATAAGCGAAAATACTGTGCATCACAACATTTCTTATATGTATTTCTACACGAGCCTCTGGGACCTATTCATCAACTTTTTGATTAAAGCTCTTTATTATATCAATGTTCACATATTTAAAGATATATGTATTTGTCTTGTTTTAAACAGGAATTTTGCATTAAAGCTATTAAATGTTTGTACAGCTGAAGACGATGTGTCGAATGGATGGATTTATAAAAAATATGTTTTTAAATGTTGAAATATGATCTGAAACTTTTTTTTAACATGGAAGGAAGGAGAATATGAAATTAATCTCATAGACGAGAAATTTTGCAGAAGTTCAATAATAAGTCCCAGGTATATTGATGTTTTGTAATGTAAATACAAGTAGTTTAAGAATGTGTTATGTACATATTTCATGATGATTAAGATAATAACTTTGATGTCAACATTCAACAGGTATATATAATCTATTGCATTTTAATATTTATGAAGCAAAATATTATGAAATATTTATTTGTATTTATTTATCGTTAACAGAGGTGTGCTTCGATTTTCTTTTTGCAACCCTAACATTTATAGTGTAAAAATAATCATAAAAATAAAAAAAATAATATAATTTTGCATTTATGAATTGAATATTTAAAATTATTACTAAAATCTGAGATTTTTCTATCAGATGCAAAATAAAACAAAATAATTTCCATATTATTTTTCTTCAACCTTTAATTTATTGAAACACAATTTTTCAAAGAACCACAATAAAAAAAAAATATATATATATATATATTTTTCTGTTGATCGAAGCTTAAGGATTCTTTTTAAAAAGAACTTTATATGAACTAAAATATGTAAAAAAAAAACTATATCTATGCGAATGAGTAAATATAAGAAGGTACTTATTATAAGTTATACTTTATCAAAACTTAAAATTCCAATTATCATAATTTTGCAATAAATTTTAAATAAATTTAAAATTTCAGCAAAATAGAAAATATAGAAGAGTATAAAGTTTCAAAGTCCAACCTGACAGAATATTCGTAAATCACTACACCAAATTCCAGTACGTTATACCATTATACGCTTTTTCTCCTTCAAGCATTTAATTGTGATGAAAGTAACACCCTCAAAAATACCGAAATTTCCTTATCACGTGCTGTATATTCTCTTTAGTTGAACAGTATTTGCATTTTATATACTTTACCATTTCTCTGTCTTACATAATAACGATTCCAATGCTATATATAAGGCGATGACGTCAAACGAACTCAGAGAAGCATCAGTTTCATTTTTATGGAAAACTATCAATTTGCTAATATGAGAAAAAAGAGCAACCACGTTTATAGAAGAAATAAAATGATATGATTCACTATTATGGAAGAGTTTTATATGTTTATATTTTATGCATTTAGCCCGTGGCCACCGATCGATATTACACATAAATAATATTTTATTTACATGACATGTCGTGGTGCGTTTTCATATTTTTCTATATATTTCTAAAATGTGAATGACATGATCACAAAAAAAAATAAGTTAATTTCATATTTCATATTTGTGTATTTTGTTTTTGTTATTGTCAGACCATATCAATTCTATTTGACCGATTTTATATTTTTTGCACTTCGTCATCGAAGTATAAAAACAGCGTAAAGAATATATATATGAAAATTACTTTTTGATATAATCTAAATCTACCCTTTGTGAATGAATGTGATTTGCGTCACGATTTGGTAAATGTTTTATAGATACTGGTGATGGTGATCCAAACGCATATTGTTAATCGCATATGCATGAGCCTAGAGCTAGACAGAATAATAATATGATTCGTGATCTGAACAATACGTTACAACTGACAAACTTATGATTTATGATAATAACAACAGAGTACCCATCAGATTTGAACCAAATTTAAGATACTGTGCTCATCGTTCATAGCAGGGAAATTAGGTATCTGTCATCCTAGACAAATGTATATCTATCTATTCTGTCATATTTTATAAGAATTTAAATGGCAAAAAATAAAGATTTTTTTTCATATAATAAACTATTTGTTATTTAAAAATTCGTGCGAAATTAATTCGTGTAAGGTGTAACATTAAATCCGACAAACAAAATTAATGAATTTATTATTCAATCAAGTGTTTGAAGCAGTTATACGTGTATGATAAGTTATTAATTGTTATTTAGATTAACATCATTTAATATATTTTAGCTAATCCAGTGCTGATGTAAGGTTGGATGGTGGCTCTAGGCAGATTTCAATTTTTTCCGCCTTATTCATATTTTTTTAAGATGTAAAATTAAAGTCGCACCCCTTACCCTTAATTGAAAATTTTAATTTTTGTGCTTCTTACCCTTATCTGAAAAATCACGTTTTCGCGCCCCTGACCCGTAGCTGAACATTTCAATCTTCGCTTTCCTTAGTAGCTTAAAATTTGTAAATAAAACCTTTTTTCGCTCTCATCAGCGATTTTGGCGCTCCTTAAATTTGGCGCCCTAAGCTGTAACCTGCGTGGCCTCTATGCCTTATGACGTGTTTTTTTTTTTTTATTTCTTATAAATATGAAGTCGTGTACCAATCCATTGCACGCTATTCTAATGCTTTCAAATTAATTATTCTGGTAGTTCAAAAATTTCCTTATTTTGGTTCCTGCGGTACATACATTGCAAAAATTTAAAAATTACACATTATTCAGAATGCCTGTTTAAGTTCAGAATAATCAGCATTACGTAAAATAAAAAAAGAAAAACGAAAATTAAAATAAATGATAATACCTACTAAAGCAATTACCTATAATGTTTCAAAATTAATTTTAATATATTATTTTTAATTTTTGAATTTTAGATACTTACTGCCATTGTGTTTATACCAAAATGTAAGCAAAAAACTTTATTGTATTCAATTTTAGTATAAATTTTAATAAGTCTATATTCCGGCGTTTTAATATTATGCCTTAGGCCTTACTACCTATGTAAAAAAAAAGAAATAAATGAAATAGAACTCCTTAAAAATATGCAAAAATAATCACATAATCTTCGAGGCTGAATTTCAGAGTATACTTACTACTAATTACTTAACTTACAACATGATTGCTTCTCCATTCAAAGAAATAATGCAATTCGATCAATCAATGATGTAAATTTTAATCAACTGACTGGGAACTAAAAATGAGAATAGAAACCAATCTCTATCTACTTATATGCAAACACAGATCAATCTGAAATTCCTTCTTATTGAAAACTAATTTGTATTTCCCTTTCTCACGTAAAAGTGGGTCTAATCTAATCATACGAGTGGATGACGTCAAACAGGCAACTCAGAGTAACATCATTTCTATTCGTTTACAGAACTATCAATTTGCTAACACCAAAAAATTGAATATCACGTACCAAATGATATTGTACAATTCAACATTATAAATAGCGCATTTTATAGAATATACATAGATAATATTGTATGCATCAAACGACGATCGATAAAGTACACAGATAATAATTGTATGGTAGAGCTTTTATAAGCCGATTCATATTTAACGTTTTCATATTTATTTATTAAAATATTTGTTTAGGAACAAATTTCGGAAGGCAAATAACTAATAAATTAATATATCTAATGCAGAATATCGTTCAATTTAAATATTTATTGATATATATATAATTATATAATATATATATATCCCGCAAAAAAAAAAATCAAACATTTTTGTCGAACATTTGCATACCTATATAAATAAAATCGAAATGTTTCGATGGCTTATTAATAAACAGCATAAGAATTTGCTTAGACTAAATAATATTCTCTATAAATTCGAAAATATGATTATATACATTTTCTAATATTTATAATTAAATGGTAGACATTATAAAATAGCGATTATTAAACAAATGTACGCCTGGTTGGTGCTAAATATAATGTGCAATATTCTTATCAAAGAAAATTAATTAATAATTGATAACGCAATATTTTATTACTATTATTATTATTGTTTTCGTGTACAATTGAATTCAACGCCAATTGCAAATTTCATTTCATTATTCCGGTTTATATTGCGATAATTTAAGTCGGTCGTGCTAATAAAGAATTTAATTTGATCAATTCATTAGAAAAACAAAAACAACAACAACAACAACAAAAATTCGTCAATGTTTACATTTAATTTCTTTATTTTACAGTTATCAGTAAATTAAAATTGGGCATTACCAGCCTAAAGCTGTTCCTAATTGAACGTGTTAAATTACATAATATAGAATGGATTATAAAGTGCTAGCGTTATAGTGCCATTTAGATTTAGAAATAAAATAATTGAATAAATAGAATTACAAAATGCGGTCATTCCATTAACTGTTTAATTCTTTTGTTTATCAATTAATATTTTAATTTCATAAGAAATCACAACGAAAATCACATACCGAATTTGGAAAAGCTGAAGAATAAACAATAGTGTTATTAATTATATATGTATATTATATATATATAAAAAAAAAAACTTATTATTCGGACAACGTGATAATATTTGAAAATTAAAATTAATGAATAAATAACATTTCTATCAATTCATTGAAAATAATAATTATAAGTGATTGCACTCTGAATTTTGCATGGTACGCTACTAAGGACAATGTTTATCAGACATTAGTTTAAATATTATCGTGATATATGATGGTAAACAAATTATACGAACGGAAGTTATAAAAGCTGTGTTTTATTTATTGAACAAAAAACATCTATTTTTTTTTTGCGGTAGTAAAGTTTTATAATTTCTCTAATTATTATTATTTTGCAAATTATTTTACACGAACTATTTTGTGAAAATGAGCGAATATTTTGTGAATAGCAATGAAGAAAGTAATAAGACGAAACGGTAAGTCCAGTTATATTAATACAATTTCTGAAAACACTGCAGGCTTATAAGTATCTTACCTTGGTTACAAAATGTCTGAAAAAGTTTATTGTGAAAATTTTTAGTACTGAAATTCGAAATTATTCAATACAATAAAGTTGATTAAATTTTTTATTGAACCTATTTCCATTTTTTTCCATTACATTCAATTCCTTTTCTATTATTCAAATAATGTTCGTTATATTTTATTTTCATTGCAATTCCTCTTTAATCGTACATTTATCATGTCATCTTGTCACAGCAATCACATAAATTTGACAAACCGCACAAAATAAAATGTTTCGAATAATTTATTATATGTGTGGATAGAGATACACCTGCACGTCAGAAAAATACACAGAAAAATATTATTTTGGAGCATTTGTTTTATTACCGCACACAGTGTCAATAATATAATCATGTGAGACTAAATTAAATACAAATACCTGTGAGCATTTTTTTTTTCTCACGTAAAAAGTATTGAAAATAATTTAGTATCGAATAAAATTATAAGTAAGTACTTACCTAATAAGAAAAATTGAATACGGTGGCTGTATTTACAAATGCTATTAAACTTATGGAATTGTACTATTTGCTGAAGGAAGTTATTTAACTACATATTTGTAATACACTATAAACACATTCAGGATTTAATATCAGTAAAATCCATAATAATGAAATTACTAACTAAAGTTGGGGCTATTATTAGATTCCATTAATAACAATACATATGCTGAACTATTTCTATTAATTATTCTGCAGTTAAAGCACTTATTGCCTAGTTTCTATGTGAATTTTCTAAAATTAATATTAATGCTCTTATCATATTTAGCTTCTCAACTCAACTTCTAAATTGTTATATGGTGAAATATTTGTATTAAACGAGTATCGAGAGTATGGGAGTACAATCAAATACAGTTCATTCTATAAACAAAACAAAATCTGATTAAAAACAATTCTGTTTCATCATAAGTTATGAGTAAATTATTGTGCATGATGGCAACATTCATCAATAATTTAATTGAATATGCAATTTGTCAGCTAAATGAAGAATGTAATATCGTTCGAGTTGAATTTCATTTATATTCATTTATATTTGTTAATCAATTTCAAACAAAAATGTTTAGAAATTTTTATATTTTTTTGCACATCGTTGTATCCATTCGGTTTATGGTTTTTCGGC
This sequence comes from Catotricha subobsoleta, assembly GCA_011634745.2. Lineage (NCBI taxonomy): Eukaryota > Metazoa > Arthropoda > Insecta > Diptera > Cecidomyiidae > Catotricha > Catotricha subobsoleta. The sequence goes on from JAABKK020005489.1 coordinate 25,682, forward strand.
AAATAGATAAAATAATTGTACATATTACATATTTCAAATAGGTGCGTTTTATTGTCTATATTAAATATTTGAATATTGGTTTGTGTAAAATTGATATATATGTCTAACTGTCACATAATATGATCGATGAAACAAATGAAATTTAAATTAAAATATATGGTGACAAAAAATTAGATTGTAAATAAAATTAAAATAATTAAGTTTTGTTAGATTTCTATTTGATAAAATTCTTAATGCAGTAATCTTGATGAAACTAAATAATTAAAAAAAAAAATTATTTGAGGGGTCTAGAACCAAAAGCGGCAATCTCCATTTCGCCTTAGAATTAAAATATTGTAAATGCGTATTATGTACACAACACTTACGATATTTTCATTCTAATGAAAAATGGAGATGATCGCTTTTGGTTGTAGACCTCTCATATGTATTTATCAATTCGTCACATCACAATACGAATGAAAATATAATTAGTGAGTTTATACCTACAATTTATTTCGAACAAAAATTCAAATATATTAAAATTTATTTTTATTATTATTGTATTGTGCACAGTCAAAACATTCTAACGCCAATTTATTTACATACTTATGAATTATTATTATAGTAAGTTGATTAAACAAAAGAGAATTAAGCAAGCGAATTGTTTCGATGATCGAAATGTTTTTATTATTGTTTATTTAAAGCAGTTGAAATGAAATATTTTAATTTAAGTGCTAAAACAATAATTTGTTTATTTGAAAATGGTATTTTTCAAAAGTTTCGTATAAAAAATTGAAGTGAAGTTGATGACTTTTTCAAGACAGAATAATTATTATATTTGTTTGTAAATTATTCAAATGCTTAGAATTTATTTTATGAATAAATATTTTAGTTACAGTTTAACATAAACATTACAATACATTATTAGCATGTATAGTAGATTTCAAAATTTTTGGTTTTGAACTATGAGAGTTAAAAAAAAATTGGCTTCACTTCCAAACTAAAATGTTAGAGCAAAAAAAAGGAGGTCCTCACTCTACACTAAGTTGTTATTTCAATTTTTCTTTCCAAAAAAAAAACCGCGGAAAAATTCGCGCACGCCTGCTTACAATCCTTTCCATTATGAATTGCATTTAATACAAAGTTAATATGTATTTATTTTTTCAGCTATATTTAACTATTTAATAAGCGTCTGCACACAGCATATCATGCAAATCATAAATATTTTTTAATACGATAGAACTAAAGATTTAAACCAACAAAAAAACCTATCAAACTGTACTAATGAAGTATGGTTCACAGAAAGGCTGTTCCACTATGTAATTTAGTTTATTATTTTGGCAGAAATTTAATGTGATTTTTATATTAATCTTTATTAATTTGATTAAGATCTCATTTCTTTTTAAAACCTATATTTTTATGTTAAAAAAAGGTTATAAACTCAAAAAAAAATCATCAACTGAGAAAACATAATGTAGAAAATCTCATGAGAGAATCATAAAAGGAATTGTGAAAAATGTCATTTCGCGTATTTCTTACTTTAAAAAAAGTAAAATACCAATTTTTTGAATATCTATTAGCAAAAACATTTTCATTATGACTTTATTTCATAAAATGTTTATCAACCTTATAAGCCATTGATAATCAATACTTGAAACTAAACTATATTTATAGACTATTATAAATAAATTGCAAAAACAATTCAATCGCAAAGGCAAAACTATAAAGTATGACATAAAACTATTCTAAATAAGTTTGAATGTTAAATAAATTAGATTTGCATTAAATTTACCAAACGGTAAAAGCAGTAAATAAACTTATCCGGACTAAAATGGAAAATTAACGTACAAATTTAATCCTATAATTAAACAGAAAAGTGTATAAATAATCGTCCTTATTTAATGAACATAAATTTGTAGGTAGAGAATTTATTTTATGTCTAGAAAAATTTGCTACTGATAAAATTTATGTTACAGGAAAGCTAAATCTGAATAAAAAAAAAAACCGATTGAAAATTAAGGCTGTAATTTATATTGGTCATCGTTTTATGTACAAAAACAAAATACCTGAACTTCACTATATGGCGAATTAAAAACAACGTATTTCATAAATACAACTTAACTAAAACGCTGTTCAATAAGTATATAGTCAACCACATGAGATTCACAACTAAAAATAAAATATAGATTATAAACAACTCTACCTCTACCTCTACTTCTATACCTATATATTACTTCAAGATATATTTATACTCGTTATAGTCAATAACAATGTTTTTTTTAAATTTTAAATATGAAATTTATATTTATAAGTAAGTATATATAGTATATACTTATTTGAACGGAATTTTCTTGATTAGCTTTCGTGTAGCTTTCAGTCAAAATCGTGTTTTTGTCTTGGTCTCATTTCTCATTTATTATCGAGCATATTATAATAGATATACTCAATCGTACTACTACCGTAGATCGTAATTAATATCGTAATATAAATAAATTTGTCGTTGTTGTGTTATCATTTTTCGTACAAAAAAATAAAATAAATAAAAATAAAAAATAATAAAAAAAAATTACTTAATTTTAATAATATCCCATATTATTATTATCTTGAAAATGGAAATATATTTTAAATCTCATAATAGTCTTATTTTGCATTCACCACCAAAGTCCGTTTGCGTTTAAGTATCGCGAAATACGGTGCGAAAATGAAATAAATAACTATGAACGAACAATTTAAAAAAAATAAAAATAAATATATTGATAAGTTCGTTTTCATTACGAATAAGTGTTTAAAGTCACAGTGCTGAATTTGTTTTTTTTTTGTCGTTAATTTGTTTTATTTTTCTTATGCGTTAATTTGGTAAAATTCAAATTAATTTCATGCATAATACAGAAAGTATTTGGTAAATATTGCATTTTATTTTATGAAAATGCAACATTTTCGTGATAATGTAAACACAACAAAAGGTGAACAAGGACAAGGCTGATAATAATAGTGCTATAAATGTTATTCATATATTATTTTATAATCAGATTACCTATAATTGTAAATAAGTAAAAATCAATTATAAACTAAAACCTATCTATACTCTTAAAAAATTTGAAAATCCTAATAAGTTTGGCATTTTGTTAATTAATTCACTAAAGTACCTATACTTTTAATTATATAACACACAAAAAAATAAAAAAAATAAAAGTGAAAAACTTATGAGTACGTGCAACGCATTGAAAAAAGATTGTGTTAATTTAGTTTAGATAATGTACAATAAATACAGATATCTTGTATTTAGTTAAGTGGCACATTCACGCGGTTACATAATCTCAATAGTTTAGAACGCCTTTAACATATTTCACGGGCACATATTTATGTACTGTACAAGTGGACAGTGTACACATATTGTATATTAGAAATAATTTAATTTTGCATTGTTTGGCTATACATAGTTTAATTCATTTTAAGATAAGTATGTACTTTGAATTGTGATTTAAATTTGAATACAGCAACTTAGATCGTCATGTGATATTAATTAACGCGCCATTGCTTTACTATAATCGAACTCTCTCATTAATATCTTTTAAAAACACTTTGAATTGTTCAGTGGTGAGTCCTCCGTCTTGGTCTGGTCTTGTTGTATTAAAATACATCTATATGTCTGGTTTTTATAACACATTCAAATTAACAACAATTTGAAATATACACAGAAATCCACTTATCAATCTTATATATAAAATATTATAAAGAAATTAAAACTGGATCGATCTTTATCAATTCAAAATCAATATGCTAATTTAATTAATTATTTGCTATTTGTTGTTTTTGTTTTTGTTTATAACAGATACTTACGTGTTGAGGCCAAACGCCAAATTTCATCAAAAAGGTTCACTGAATTTGTCTATAATTTCAATTACAGCATTTATGCCTAAAATTTCAATGGATATTAAAATAATGATGTTAATTAATATTGTTTACCCAGAATTAAATTATTGTTTTACTTTATTTTCAAATTTATGCAATTATATGATGTTTTGTTTTATAAATAAACCTGTTTCAAATTAGTTTAATTGATACAATTCCATGATAAAGAATTGTGACAGACTTATTTTAAGTATATTATGTACATTGTATTGTATACACGAAAGCTGCTATTATAAATATATGAATAATAAAAAAATGTTTGTTAAAGTGGAAAATAGTCTGCATAATATTTGCTGAAATTCCTTTTATCTAATAATACTCCATTTATGTTATCTTATATTTACTATATTATTTACTATATTATTTATTTATTATATTATTTATTATGAATAGAAAATACCTATTTATTTGTTTTTCATTTTAAAAACTTATGTTATTTCTGTATATGCTGTAAACAAACTAAACAAAATTTCTTAAGATTTATACAAAATAAACTCGAAACTAAAAACTAAAAAGTGACACATTCATGTATTATATGATCCATAAAGGTTGGTTACTCGTAGCCTACATCAATATAAAAAAAAAGTTAAAAAAAAATAATGTTTCTACTATTTATTATTGTAATTAACTCGTTACCTCGCCTGTTACGTACTTAAAAGTAAACATTTACTTTATACATTTTTTTTTTTTTTGCTTCGCTTTTTGATTTTTCTTTTCATTTGAAATTTCGCATATATTATACAAAAGTCAACATTTATTGAGCAATCTGTGAAATTGTGTTTCTCCTAATACGATCTGCTAAATATATAGTAATGGCAAATTGATATCAAATGACATTATTTTCATTTGTATTGGACAAAGTTATGCAAAAAATAAAAAAATAAAACAAATATCAATAATTCATTCATCTGTTTATTTACCAATTTATTTTAAATCTTTTATATATTTTAGTGTTATGCACAAGAGGGGCTAGAAAAATTTCTTAGTGGTAACCCAAGGTTGAAAAGTAAATTATCATTTCAGGTATACCTTCCAGTAGAAAAGTTGAAATAAATAATTGGTCTGAATATACGAGTCTGAGACATGGCCACAACATTTTTATCAATCCACATATGCCCTATGACTTATAGTCTAAAAGAAATGACATACTGTATTTTCTTAATTACGGTTAAGCGTCGACTGTCGAACCATATTCAAAAATAGCATTTTCATTCATTTCGGTAAAATGCATAAGGTTACGAGCCCAACTGAGGGAAAATTCTTTTGATCTTTGAAACTCTTGTTATATATGTAATAAATGTATACTTGCCTATATATTAAAATGATACCCACATAAAAATACCTTTCCTATAATGGAGGTTGTAAATGTTGAATATAATTCGTATAACTTTTTATATTCAATGTATCTCAGAATAAGTCAAAAGTCAAAAAGTTAAATTGGGTGTTGTAAATTGAGAAAACTTTAACTTTGATGATAACATAAAGAAGAAAAAGATTTTTTTTTTCTTTCATTTATTCTTAGGCCAAATTGTAGATATATTTTCTTTTCGATATCATTACTAACAATAACTGCCACGAATATAATTGCAAATGAAAATAAAACTTTTTTGAAGTTGTTTTCTTATACATATACTTTTTGACCGTTCAGTTCTTTTAGTAAATCCTTTTCTTTTATGGTACAAACGAAATTACCACTTACAAAACTGACAAAGAAAAAAAAAATAACAAATAAATGCGGTAATATATCTTTATATATAGTGGCTAAGATTTATCTGCAAATAGGAATAAATAATTAGAAATTTTTGTGTAATATTACACAATAATTTAAAAGTTTATTTGCTAATGTGCTCGTAATTCACTTTAGGTTTTTTTTTATATCGAATTAAAAACAAATTTGATAATTAATCAAAATTTATGTTTTTTTTTTCTGATAACGTCCAACTTTTATGGTTTTCAAATTTTCGATAAAATAATACTGATATTATAAAAAAAAAAAAATAGCAAACGTAAAATTGTTTTGAATCTAATTAATAAATAACATAAAATAACAAATATGAGAGATTTTACTGAAATAATGTGCGTTCGAACAACATTTGGACGAGGATTAGGTATATTTGTTGGAACAGTTGCATCAATTTTTATTGTTACGAAAGGCATTCAGTACTACAGGTGAGTTAAATAAATAATAATAATAATAATAATAATAATATGCTCTTTGTTTAACGAGAATTGATAAATACTGACACAAGATAAGTACTCACATATTAAAAACTACATGAGAATGAAATTAAGGTTTATATTTATATAGTTCCAAAAACTGCGTATGCTGCATGTGGTCAATCAAAATCTTACCACATAATCCAAAGGAAATCGAATAAATAAGTTTTTTTTTCTTGGATCTTTAGTCACATAATCAGAATTGATGGATCAGAAACCACTAGAGGTCAGGAACAAAACCTATACATATTCATGGGCTAAATGTTTTGCAGAGACCAAAAAAGAAGCAAAAAAAAAATATTTTTTAAAACTGGTTGACCGTTCATCGAATTTATTTGTAGTATATTTAATATAATCAATAATTCAAGCTAGAATATCGATTTTAACATTTTCTGTTTGGTTTCCATTGGACCTGTCAGTTTAAATCAGTAATAAAATTTTGATTGATTAAATAATCTAAATCCGTTATTATGTAATTTCTTCGGTTTTATTAAAATTCAATGAAATAAACTTCAAATTCAATACAGGCCATTCATTATAAATCATAACATATTAAATTAATGCATATCGATTTAATCTTCATTGATTGAATCTTTACAATCTAATGCAAAGATAAATGCGCTTAAGGAATGTAAAAACTTGCATACCTCTTAAAGTTCAGTATCAATCAACTCAATAGTAAAATATGTAAACAATAATTAACCAATTAAATTTCTTTCCGTTTTGATATATTTTTTTTTTATTATTAAATTAACATTCTTATCGCAAAGTGTTAATTCATTATTCCTGTATTTTTTTTTTATGTATCTTTGCCATCACAACATTTTAATGCTTGTGTGGCATACAAAATGCTGTTTTTTTTTATTTTTACGACAGATAGAATATATAGTTAAAGTTAACTGTCTGAACCTTGTTTGTATCGACTATTGACGTTTATATTTCAAATAATTTTATTATTTAACATATGTTAAATATATAAATATATTTCATTCATAGTCATAGTGCAGCACACGCAAAGCATATACCCTCATGCATATTATAAAAATCATATTACATTTATTATAAATTGCTTGTATATTTATTTCTCTATCATTGACCAGTTGTATTTTGTTTTTTTTTTTATTCTTTTATATATTTTATTATTATTATAGTTTTTTTATATTATTTATTACAATATTACAACAAATAATAAACGAATTTTTAATACATAAAGTGTATATATATGTTGATGCTGATGGTGATGGTGATGTGCTGTCAACTGTAAAGTTCAAAACGGAAGTAACTCACTCACAAGCACTATAGAAAATGCAAATGTTTGGGACCTTTCGGTCTGCTATTTGTAATTGACTATTTCAGTTCTGTTTAAAATATTCATATGTGAACAATATAAATTTGTTGTAATATGTGCCGCGTTACGTTCATTGTGAATACAATTCAGTGAGTTTTTGTAAATTCTATGAAAAAAAAAGAAGAAAAAAAAACATATATTGAAACCAAAAAGGTGTTAATAATAATTTAACAATAATACATTGAAGGTTAATTTAATTATTTTTTTTTTAATAATTTTATTGTTTACTTGAAAATATTTTATGATTTAATTCATTTATTTTTGAAACATGAAGTCAAATATAGAAAATATTACATTATTTTAAGTACGGTGTGAATGATAGCAGTAATTGATTATAAATCATATTAAAGTGGATTTAATTTGAACAGAAAATACGTAATAAATCATAAATTTAAAAGTGTATTTATTGATTTTATTGAGAATTCAATTAATTTTAAAACCAAACTGAAGAAAGTCATTACATAATTTCGGATAGTAAGTTATTTCCAATACATATCGTATGTGTGAGTGTGGCCGTGTTTTATTTAAAAAATAAAATTAAAAAAAAAGAAGTAGAAAATCGTATTGCACTCGTGTTTGAAACTCAAGACGAACACTTTTATAGTTTCAATATTTTACTAAAGCCAGACTTTCCTTTAATTCTATTATTATTACATTAATAATCAATATTTTCTTTTTATAAAATATTATTTATTTATTGTAAAAAATTGATTATTTTTTTTTCTTTTATGATTATTGATTTTTATATACAATTATATATAAAACATTGAATGATTTCGTTATAAACATAAATTTAATAATTGTAGCTGCTGTAGGTATTGAACATATTTCACAGTATGGCAGGTGATCATTTATGAATAAAATATGTCTGTCATGGTCAATGTGAGTTTTAAGTGAAATTCTTATCTAAATTAATGTTTATTTTAAGAACCGATACCATATTATTTAATACAGTTCATATTTCAACTATTATTTACCAAGGATTTATCAATAGTTTATCAGTCTATTCTCATTATTCTTTTACTTCTATTTTTACATTTTCATTCATTCCATTTTTGGTAAAAAGAAATTATTCGGGGACTTTGCAGTTTAAACAAATTTGCATTAAGAATATTATATATTAAAATTTCTTTATCAAAAAATAAAAAAAGGGAAAGAAATTCACAAAAAAATGGCACGTCAAAATTTTTTAATAATTTTCTTGTTTTTTTTTTTTTTAAACAAGGTCATAATAAGGCCATAACGCCCCGGAGCCTAGAATTATCGCCCCACACGAAATTTATGCCACCTCAGAGTAACATTATGTCTTTTTCAATAAAAATAAGAAACGACTTGCTTTTAAACGATCTTTGCCACCTCAGAATAACATTATGCCTTTTTCAAAAAAGTACAGAAAAGATTTGCTTTTTAACGATCTTTGCCAATTTTTGCTAGGAAAGAATTAAATGGCAGCCTTCTATATAAACATCGAATCGGCTACAATTCCACCATTCTGACATCTAGCATTATTTCACTCTTTTCATAGTACCCCCGTTAGGCCTCAGCAGAAAAGGAATTCCGTACACATCAAGTTACTACCCCATGCAATATTCATTTTTACAGTTCTCAAGAGCAGTCTTAAATAAAGTTTTACGTACACCGAATATTTTGTCGGTGAAATAGTTATGTTGATTGAAAAAAGAAACCGAATTCCGTTTGGGGCGTTAATTACCGTGGGACGATAATTCCATGGGGCGATAATTCCCGTAATGGGACGATAGGCCCCGGGGCATTATCACCTGGAGCAGACCCCTCATCAGGTTATTCTTGCTCGGAATGAATTTCTGGTATAACTTTTTACCGAATGCTTCAATTTTGATCAAATTTTGCATAAGACTTAGACGTGACTTGCTCTACCAACGGCTTCATACAAGCTATCTTTTTTAACGAACCGTTTAGCTGCTATTTACGTTGCTTACAGTACCCTGGAGCCAAACGCAATAGATGTTGCTCGATATTTAGTGAATGGATATTGATAATTGATCAACCGTTAAATGTGGTATATTCTCCTCTTGAAACTATATAAGTGTTGGCTGCGATCAATGCTGAGTTTTCGTTCCTAAGATCGAAAAAAGTGATAGAAGGTCTCGAAACAAAAATCACTTTTTCTGATTTTCTTAAGACTGAATGAACGGATCAAAAACAAAACCTATATATTTTCAAGTAATGGACATCTGTATTATACCGTGCAGTCGATGATCAATATATCTGTGTACTAAAACTTGAGAAAATATAGATCATAAAATACATATAACTATTAATTGTAAACAGGTTTAATAGCAAAAAATAAAGTAAAGTACCAATTAATTGGCAGCTTGTTTTCTTGTATGTTATCATTAAGTACTTATATTTAAAAATAAAATTTGCAATCCAAAATTTTGAATTTTTTGTTTTCTTTTTTTAAATTTAAGGCATGAGAACTATTCTCGATTTGCCATCACTGTAAATATATGTAAATTATTTGAAAAAAAATATATTAGTCTTCTTGAGTGTTCTAACATTTTAATCATAATAAAATATATTAGATTATAAAATTACTGTACATTTAAAATTATAATAAATTATATTTGTAAATAAAATGAAGTAATTAAAATATTGAAAACAAATCGCTATCTAAAATTCTTCTTGAATTAATTTTATTTATAATATATGTTGATTTGAATCGGCTATGTTTTTAGTAATCATATGTTACTTATTGGTTTGATTATATAAAACTTTGATGTAAGTGAGAAATTTGAATGCATTGTATAGTAAGTAGGTACAGACTGACCACTCTGTTTGGCAGTCACTATAATAGATAACATTCAAATGAATTATTCATTCTTTGAATAATCAATGTAATCAAGGCATTGTATGCAAAAGTGATCAGTTTACTTCGATGGTCATTCACTCATAAGTTAGAAAAGAATATCTAAAAAAACATTAGAATTTAGTAAATGGTTTACGGTTTTCTAGCTTGTTATTAATTTTTTTGTAAATACACAACATTCACAAAATCGAATTCTCCAAAATTCGAATTGCTTCAAAAATCGAATTGTTTACAAAGGCGCGTTCTAGAATTCGAATTAGATTAGATTTTTCGATCGAAGATTAAATAATTTATAAATATTCAATTAAAATTATTCTGGCATCTGGCATGCAGTAGATCGAAAAATCGATAGAACTACAAATTGAACAAATTTATACAAAAATTTATTTTACTTCATTTTTGAAAAATTCTGCGAATTTTGAAAAAAATCAAGTATTGGTTTATCAATTTTTTTTTTTTCCGATGTATGTGGACGGATTTTTATGGTGAATATACCAAAAGACGCAGAATTAAATTTCTGTGAAAATATATGGTGATGGTCGAATAATAAACGTTTCACTGTATTAATAATTTAATTTTGATATTATATATTTGTTTCCAAAATCATTATAACATTAAAATATCAGTTCATATTATTTAAAATAAATTTGATTTCAAAATCTTTTCCCAAAAAAAAAACTAGTTTTGATTTTTAAAAAAATGCTAAGCAATAATCGTTAAAAATGAATCAAGGTAGCTGAATAATGCCATTATTGTGTTTTAATAGGTATTCTTAAGTTGTCTGTTTTATATTTGTCAACATAGAAATGTAGGCTTTCATTTTAAAGAAACGAATCAATAACACAGAACATATAAATGCCATACTAGACTTGAAAAAGACGATGTGCGTGGTTACTTCTCATTAAATTTACATCTTATTTATCTTTATTTATACAGACTATAGCGTGTTCTATGGTCGAATTAAATTTAGATAAAAGTGATGTACAAACCAATAGCCCATATAAATACACTGACATTTTAATAATATTATATATTTATAGTTCGCACCTTTCTTTATACTTTAATACAATTTAATGGGATAATAAAAAGTAGGAAGTGTTCAAATGTTAACCATAGAAAATATTATTAATAGAACCGGAACAAATAGTTGACTAATTTTTTTTCTTTGTTTTTTTATTTGATGAACTCTTCAATAATATTATTATTATGATGTGATTTGTTGTATGGTTTTGGTTGTATAGATATGATTTATTTTTATACTAATACCTGCAAATTGCATCACAACCCGTATCAAAATGCATACAACAAAACTGATAAGTTGTCTCGTCCAACTGGTTTCATTAATACTAATCTTATATGATTAATATTAACTTTCTGTTTTTTTTTTGTTTTACAAAAAATTCTATTTCTATTTTTAGGAAATGGAATTTTACCTTAAAATTATACGATGTTCTTCGCTTTAAAGCTTTGATTAACTTTTAGCTTTCCATTTTAGCTAATAAATATATTCGTATTCATCTTACTCAATATTTAGGAAGTGGAATTTTTTTATATTACACTTTTTATGCTTTCAAGTAAAATATTATTATCAAATTGTTTTTATAAAATGTGAATTAGTTAAGTAGAGACGTCATCATCATTTCTATCAACGTATAACATATAATTCGTGTTCAAATACAATTATATTTATTTATTTATTATTAATATTCAAAACTATCAAAATGATAGAATTAATTTGGCATAGACGACTTCGTCTTAAATTCTCATATTTTATAATAACAAATGAAATATTTAAGTCTCCTCCATATTAACCTTGTAAGTGGTCAATCCATTACATCATAAGACTAAACATATAGCCTAATAAAATACCACGCCGACCACAACTGATTTTGAATAAAAAAATTAAATTCCTTAAATGCTATTACAACATTTTCATATATTTACCACAAGTAAAAGAATATATAGGTTAATATCAGCTATAAAAATTGGGACACTCCACAAAAAGTCTCATAATCAAACAATAAAAAAGTAAAAACATAAAATTATTTAAATATTATAATTTATTAAACTTATTACTTCATCATCAGTAGCATTATTATCTAAATATATTGAAAATTGGTTTTGTTGAGTTGTTCATGAATCGGTTGGATATCAAGGTCACGGTTGTTTATCAATTTCATCAAAATGAAAATCTAAATAACAAAGAAGAAGAAGAACTTATACCAACACATTTCAATGAAATTATGAATAAAATAATTCATTCATTATTTTCAAAGCTATTCCGTTCACAATCTAAAAACATCGATGATTATTAAATGAAAAAAAAAAAACCCAATCGATTATGATCTCGTCAGATTTTTTATATTTATAATTTCAATTTGAACCAGCTGCGAAATATTAAAACATTTCTCTTTTCTGATTATTGTGAATTGTGAATAAAATTTATAACTGGCTAGAACAAAATTATAAAAACTATTTAACTGTCGCATTAAAGAGAGCCCAAGGTAACAATAATGATACTTTTTTCCATTGACCTCGTCCGATCAACCAATTTTATCAAGGAAACACAATTTTTTTTTGTTTTTTTTTTTGTATTTTTGTTTTTTCGTATTATTTATATTTTGTAACTTATTCATGTTTTTTTGTTTTGTTACACTTTAATCACATTAGTGAAAAAAATTTGCATAAAATTAAAAATAAAAACAAAACAGCCATCTCATTAATTATTTCGTTTTTAATTATTTTTGTTAATTTATTATTATTTCGTAATTAATTCCAAATTGTATTCACGCACACAAACACGTTTAACATTTTTAGAAAATTAGGTGAAAAGGAAATTATAATTATTATATACAATAAATTATATTCAATAAGCAATTTTAGGCTGAATAAGTAAGTGGTTGATATATATACAATATATATAGCCAATTTCAAATCAGATGATATATTATTTATTATAATAATTGATTATTATTATTATTATTATTATTATTATTATTATTATTATTATTATTATTATTATTATTATTATTATCAAATGGCATTGTTGTTGCTAAAGTTATTCGTTGCAAAAATGTTTGTGTCGTTATAAAATGCGGTTGTGGCGTTGATAGTGATTGTTCATTAATGTATTGATGATTTTGATACCAACTATTATTGTTTCTGATATCCTCGGAGGTTATTTGATTTCCATTTAATTGATTTCTGTCATCAACACCAATATCATCACTAATAGCTGTTACAATTTTTACAAATATCACTTCAATGGCACATAACATAAATAATATCATAAATATTGCAAGATTTGTGTAATGTGAATAACTAAATTGATGATTATTGTAATGACAATTTTTATTCGCGGACATATCACTAATTGATGGTTCAATTACGGCCACCAAAATTTGTGCAGGTCCAAAGAGTCGCAACATTTTTATGTGACTGACTAATTTAAATCAGTTCGTATATTTTAATCGAATACGAATAGAAATTAATTATTCCTATTAAGATACGATTAATATAATTACACAAACAGATACAAATATGTTGTACCGGTTGTTAATGTCTTGAAATATCACAACACTATAACTTCTAGATTTAAACTAATATACAGACGCAAACGCATCATTTCAGCCAAAAACGAAAACTGATTTTATACAATTTCTGGTTTATTTAATTTATGTTGCTTTATTTTTCTTTTTCTGTCTAATATTTATTATTATTAGCAAAGAGTTGTAATAAACCTGTATTGAATGATTTTCCAGTTTATAAAATCAAAAATATATCAACATTTTTTTTTTTTGTTAAAATTTATGATATAAAATTTCATAATTTCACTATTTATAGTAAATATTAAATAAATACATTTCCAAAAATACACAAACAAACGACCAATTGAACATAAATAATAATTGAAATTAAATAATAGTCGGGTTATAAATTACATAATTTTCTTTATCGTTGTATTTATTTATAATCTATTTATTTATTTATTTATTTATGTTTTTGTATTTTGATTTATTTATGCAACACATTCATTAATTAATTATGTTATGAAGCCACTACAATTACTCGTTTGCTTTTTTTTTTCCTTTTTGCTTTTAAATAAAATTGCACCACATAAAATTATGCCACAGATTTCGTTTATTTCAATTTACACTTTTTTTATTAATTTTTAAATAAACAATTTTTTTCTTTATTCTTTTTGTTTTATTGCTTATTAATTTTCTGCTATTATTTTGAAATTATTTTACACATTCGGATTTCGCATTTATCGATTTATTTAATATTCTAATTAAAACCAATTGATAAATTTTTACGACATTTTATGATAATATTTACGACAAATAAAAAACAATAATCAGTAATTTAATAAACACTCTTCATTTTACCGCATCGTCGTTGCGTTGTTAATAGTCGAAATGTTTATGACAATCGTATTTAAAACACGTTCAAGACGTTCAAAGTGGTAAGCATAATAAAACATAATTTTTAAAAGTAAAAGTAAATTCATTCATATATAGTATATGCTGTGATGTTATAATCAGAATAACCAGAAATCGCACAGATCATATATGCATGTCTGTGTGTGCATACCTTTTATAGCAGCATTTTTTTTTTTTTTTTAATAATTCATTAATATATGCAAACATCCAATGAACAACAACCTGCAAACAACCTAATAACATATCAGCTCTACCTATGTACAATTGTCTATGTCTATGCGTAGCTTTATAATATTGAAATTTTGTATTTTCTCATGTTGTAGTTCATAATCGAAATTGTTATAACCATTTGAAATTAAAATATTTTGAATGTTTATAATTTGGAAGTCTAGGTTATATGATGTTTTATTTATTTGCAATTGGGTGCAAACACACAAACAATCGTCCCACGTCATAAATAATATTGACGCAATATTAAGCATTTTAAATATTCAATAACAACTTTATAGATATTTATAATAAACTAGTAATTGATGGTTTTTTTGTACTGTTTTTCTTGTGTCATTCTGAAAATTACAGAAATACATAGGAATCCACAAAAATAAAACCTAAATAATTTATTAATGGTTTACCATTTGGGGCCCTAGTGGAAAAAAACATTATACTCTGTGATTGTATTCATGCCATTCAAATAAAAATAGGTGTATTTTGGCCGACCTCAATCACTAAGTTTATGCTGTTAAAATGTGGACCTACTTACATAAGGTGCCATGAATTATCCCCCACCGCATTAACCCCCACTTTTGCAATAACTTCTAAACGGAGGGTCCTACAGAAAAGTTATCGAATACCGTTCCCAACTTATTTTGGATACGCATCTAATGGTACCATATTTACCCCTTTCCGACACCCCCACAATATTTTTAGTGTGATTTTTTATAGAAGAAGAAAGTCACACTAGAGGTAGGTCAAAGGGGAGCTCTAGCGGAGGAATTGGGATACCATTAGATGCGTCTCCAAAAATAAGTTCAGGACGGTCATGGATAACTTTTCTGTAGGACCCTCCGTTTAGAAGTTATTACAAAAGTGGGGGTTAATGCGGTGGGGGATAATTCCGGACACCCTTACATAAATATAGTCCCAATTAGGCGTTTATATTGATAAATATGCTACAGCTACATTTTGCCCCGTAAACTTAGTGAATATTCATTTTTCTAAATAAATAATACTATAATTAGGTATATTTATGATACATGGTGGTCAAAATATACCTTTTTTCCCTTATGTAATATGAAAACATACCATCACAAGTATATCATGTTTTCTTTTACCATTCATTACCTTGTAAAAAAGTGCTATAGAATGGATTCCACGGTATATTTTCGAACCATCATACCATAATAAATACCTCCTTATAGTTAATAGTATAAAATATTTTACGCTATTATGAGGTATATTAATGATATGCGGTTTCGAAAATATTCCTTTGCAATTTCTTTTATGTATGAATATGGATGGCATAGCGAAATATCTTTCAACTCAATTTAATACAAAAAACTAACGTATATTCAATTTTTTTTTTTTTATTACAGAAAAATATCCGACAGGAAACGAGCATCCCCACACATTGGAAGTCTGCATAATTGTTGTGTATGCAAAAGAAACCTAAATTTGAATCCAAACTTTGAAAACAGGTAAGCAAATCTTGTTATTAATGTTGATTATTGATGAATGTTAATTCGTTAAAAATATTTATTTATTTTTTTTCAATATAGTTATTTCACCTGCAACAGTTGTAATGATAGAATATGCAATAGTCACAAATGTGCCATATGGATTTCAAAACAAAATATTTGGGAATGTAGTTCTTGTAATAATTTCAATTCCACACCATATGCTCAAGCATATGATTGGTTATTTGAGAAATTGAATCAAAGATTTTTATCAACACCAGAAACATCACCACCAACAATTAATGCAGCCATAACAAATCAATCTGATGGCCAAAATTTAACAAATAGCAAAGATGTTATGTTGGAATTAAATGGTAATTATAGTTTGTTTTGTGTGTTTCAACTATTTTGAAAATTCATTTAATTTAAAAGTAATTATAATGTTTGGCAGGTAACTCATCTCCAATTCCGTTAGAGCAAAGAATTAAAGTCAGAGAATTTGTGGAGGATTTAATATCATCGATGCTCGGTGGATCATTAGATGATGTGTATGTCGGACAGCTTTATAAGAGTTTAGAATGTAAGTATTTATTAATTAATGCAATTATTCCAAAAAAATAGTGATAATAAAAAACGTGAATACATTTTTTCTAGCTAGTTAAAGAATATTATTTAATTTAATTGGAAGATATAATTCACCTTGTATATTGTATCTATTAGGAATACAAATTTAATTATTTTTTTTGATTTTCCTTAAATCTATTAGTTTCTCTATTTGATTTATAGTAGCGCTGGAAATAAATTAATTATAAACAAAATCTATAGTCTAACTTGAGGCGTTTATTAAACTTTATATTTAATTACGATTATTGAATTTCTAATTTCATTATTTCAGATTTAAAATTATTTTCCCTTTTCCATAATGAATTAAGTAAAACCTTATATAAATTGGAAATTTCATTACATCAATCTCTTTCTGGTGAGTGAATGCACGAGTCAGAGTGTTAACTAAGCATGTTTTCTTTATTGTTCCTATGTTTTGCACAAATTGTACGATTTTTCTTCAATTTTTTTTTTTTTTAATTAAGTTAATAAGCACACTGCACAACATTTTAAGGCATATTTTAAGGGTTCCAATTATTCTCAAACAATTTACAGAATATTCTTTTTTCATTTATCTAATTAAGAATTTATAATTTATATTCTATTCCATTTTAATAACTGTTCTCACGATTGAGTCCATATTTATTTTACTGTTTATTATTTTTATATTTGTTATGTTAATATAAGCAATGATAATTACTTTAAATACATATATTGAATCTAAATATATTTGTATTTATATGGTTGTGTTACGTTCAAAATGGTAAGACTATAAATTGACATCACCAGAGGTTGCAATTTAGAACAAAATGAAAACAAAATAACATTGAATTACGAAAAGAAAATTAAATAATTATATAAATTTCAAATCGACCACTAGTCAATTAAATAAAAAAATATATATATACATAATATTTTCCTTCTTGTTTTATTTAATTGAGTTCGATTAAAATGTATACTTAAATCGTAATGATCGTATAATAAATATATAATTAAATAATTATTTTCAAATATTTTTTATAAATTTGCATTATTATGAATCTAACTCATTTAATTTATCAAATATAGATAATACTTACATATCAGAAAAAATCTTTATCTTTATGTAATCGTTGTTGTAAAAAAAATTCTTATCTAAACAATTTATTGAAAACGAGATAAAAATTTATTTATAAAAATTATGAAAAACAATGAAAAATAAAAATTACGCAGTCTAAAATAAAATCAAGTGTTTCCCAGAAAATAAAAAAAAATAATTAAAAATTTTGAGTTTTACGCTAAAAATAACAAATAATAATCTACCGGCATAAATAATGCTATTAAAATGCGTCTAAGTAGACTTAGTTTAAATGCATTAAAATAAAAAAAATACAAAAAAATACAAAATACAAATATTTTTTTTAAATTCATTTACTTGTACGTTGTAGGTACTTAATAAATAATGCAAAAAAAAAATAAAATAAAAAAAACATATTAAATTTTAATAAATCAACAAGGTCGTTTTATATTTAAAATAGCATAAATAATGTTTAAGCAAAATGCTCTTATGATTATGAATTATGAAATACAACGACTTACAAGTAAACTAGTAGTAAATTACTGAATAATATTGTCTTGTAAATATATGACTTAATGCTATCAAATTAATAGACAGCTTCTCAATATATGTGTGTTGTGTATCTAGTTAATATGGTACCCTCTCTATACAGAGAAATAATAATAATAATAATAAAAAAAATATGCATAGAGTTCAAGTGCACAAATTTATTATGAAAGTGACGTTGATTGCGTTTTACTATTTATTATTTATTATTTTATAGATGAATTCATTATAACTTAACCCGTGCTGTGTTTTATTTTTATTTTTTATTTTTTTTTCAACTTTTCGAAATAAATATTATTTTTGCTATAATACAATTCTGTATTTTTATTTATTGGCTTTAGTATTATATTTTAAGTTATCGGTGTTAGTAGTAAGAAAAAATGGCGCCAATTATTTCGATTAAGACATTTTTAATGTGATTTCCTTTTATCTATTTTTTTTTCTTTTTTCATTTATGATTAATTGAAAATATTTGGAATAGAAAACATTTCTTCCCGGCGGAATAAGTTTCTATTATTTAACTTTTTTTTCTTTTCACATTCGTCAACGTTTCAGTACATTAACTTTAATCGAATTTATATGAACGTTAAAAGTGTGTTTCATTTGTTACAAATACCTCAAGAAAATACAAAACCGTGTATTTAAAATTTAATGAAAACAAAAAAAAAAAAAAAAAGAATATATGAGTAAATAAACAACAACATACAATAACTTATTTACCTACGAGTTAGCTTTGGTAACATTGTTATCAAGAAAATACATACTTATATTTTTAATTTTGTTATTAAAGTTTATTATTTATTAATATTGTAATAAATACAAAAATTTATTTATTTAGTAAATTGTTATCAATAATTAATGATGATAATGATGATAGTGGTGTTGTAGAAAATAAGCATTTAAAAAAAAAAAAAAAAAAAAATAGAAATAAAAATCTACCTTAGTTAGTAATAGCTGAAAGCTATACTATGGACATAATAAATTTAACCAACTGTTCCGCGTCTACTTGAAAGTTTTCATTTGTTCAAAATCGAAAATTATACAACAATATTATTTACTAATCGACAATTTTCTTCAATGGTTATTTTTTTTTTCTTTTACATTTTTGCGTGCGCCATGCGATTGCGTAATGTACCGGTGAACTAAATATAGTAGGTACATACATTATTGAAAGGTGCTTGCGATATAAAGTTTAATTGAAAAGTGCGTCTTCATTTCACTCTAAATTAAATGATGAAATTGTGTGTAAAATTATAATTGGTTAATTTGTTAATCTCAATGATAAGAATATAGTGTACGATATAAAAACAAAAACAATATATATGTATATACTTAAATTACCAAGGTCAACTTGTTATATATTTTATTGAAGTGAAGCACTTATATTCTACTACAAATATAACAATTCATTATAAACTTGAAATTTTTAATTATTTTTATGAAACACTAATTATTATAAGCGCGAAGCATTACAATTTTACTACTCAATAAGAGATTATAATAAACGTTTTTGTTTTGTATAAAGTTCTAGAATTTGATTGATGTGTAACAGCCACATGATTCACGTATAAATAAATCAGAGATGTTAAGAAAACGATGAACGGATGCTTTCAAATTTGAGATTATTTTGATTGACCTATAAATTTATTAACTTATATTTAATTATATTTGATTCGGTGAGCATATATTAAGGCAGGCGGCTGCTACTTGAAAGTTTTTAACAAATTAATTTTTAATCAAGTCGGTTGCCCATAAAGACTCCAGAATCGATTGTGATTTTATAATCATTTGATCATATATATGATATTTTATATATATTTTCAAAATTTGTTTGGTAAATTTTTGTATTTTTTTTTTTGCTTTTCTCCATACACAAAAGACGAAACAAATAACGAATGAAAAAGAAACTATTATAAAAAAAGAAGAAACAAAAAAGTCGTGCTAATGTTCTATAAATTAAAAATCAATGTGCATTAAATATATTACACAAACATATATATATATCGGTTAATAATAAATAAATTGTAAATATGGATTGCGATTGGGGTTTAGTGGCACTTATCTATGGTATTATTGCTGTAGTTGTTTATGGTGTTTTTTATTGGATTGAGGTCGCTTTAGGTAAATCAACTAACATCATTTATACTAAATAGAAATAATTATATTATAAGAAAATTTCTAAACGCAAATGTGTGATCAGTTATTTGACGTTCATTTCATAAATTTTCAAAGGCCTATAAAAAATATATTATTAAAATGGAAGTAGGTTAAAATAAATAAAATAAAAAAAGAAATCATTTTGAATGGTGGAATTTGTCTGATGCCTGAGGCTAATTTTTGTTAATTACTTGAAACTTATATTGTAATTTATATGAAAATTATGTAGAACTAGAAAAATTGCATGATACTCGTAAAATTCTCAGCGATAATATTTAATAATTTGATTTCTAATTTGTATTTGCTCTAGGTAGAAATGATAAACAATAATAATAATATAGCAAATTGAAATGCATGAAATAATTTTAAGATTGCAAAAAATTCTAAAAAAAATTAAATTAATACTTTTATTCTAACAGATCTTCCACTATACGAAAATCATGAAAGTCCTAGTACATCGTATGATAATTTAAGAAAAATCGTTCATACTGTTATTCAAGAAGTATTAAAATTACCGGAATTATATAATCAAAGTGGAGTAAATAATACAAATGAATTGCCATCACCGTTTGAACCAAAAAAGTATGAAGATTTACTGGCCACCGCTGTGTTAAATAAGGTAAAAATTCTTTAAATAAGCAACTAATTTTTTCTGTATTTTATTTTTCTTTTATTTTTTAAAATTTCATCAAGTAAGCAAAATATGACAAATACATTAAATGCAGTTTATTAT
This sequence comes from Catotricha subobsoleta, assembly GCA_011634745.2. Lineage (NCBI taxonomy): Eukaryota > Metazoa > Arthropoda > Insecta > Diptera > Cecidomyiidae > Catotricha > Catotricha subobsoleta. The sequence continues at coordinate 47,197 of JAABKK020005489.1, forward strand.
CATTGAATGAGACATAACGTTTAGATTGTTTTTTTTTTTTAGATAAGCAAAATATGCTGACTTTCATTCTTTGCTAATCGATAATTTTCCCATACAATAATTTATCAATTCTTATAAAAGATTACTCGCATTAATCTATTTTTATAAATTAAAGCTTTTCTGTTATCGTGAATTCTTTTAAGCAGAATCACGATTATAGAAAAGAAATTATTTACCAAATAAGCGATAATATGTTGTAAGAAATGGGTGCAAATAAATAATTCTTTTATTTTCATTTCATAATGATTCACCAAACCTTTTGAAAGAACTATTCATTTACCTTCTTTACTTTATGTGGTAAAGAAGTTAATGATTATGAATGCGAAAACATTTTTATGGTTTCAATTATTGTACTTGACTTTTTATATTTGGCGTGTAATGGTAATAAAATACGTATTCAAATAAGACATTTAAAGAAATTTATTTTAGTTGAGTTTGAGGGATCGTAGATGGTTAATGTGTAAGTTTGTTCGTTCAAAAATTGTTGCTAAATTAAAATATTTACCTTCCTCCAGATTGTATCTACTATTCAACAGATAAACAATACAATATTTGTCTTGTTATTATTATAAGGTATAGCATATTTTTAATATAGAACTCCATATACATACGATTAGAAAGTTTTCATAATAACACGACGTCATATTAAAATTGAAGTTTGATTGAAAAGTTCTGATCATACATCTAGTTGATAACAATTAAAGATTCTATAATTGCGTAGAATTTTCACACATGTTTGCTAAATATATAACACACAATCATTGATGATGGGCTCATAACGATTTTTTTTTTAATATACTTATTGTCTAGATTGTTGAATCATACAACAACGAGAAAAAATTCGAAAGCAGCTCCGGAATCCATTCTGCCGGATCAGATATTGATAGCAATTACAATAATAATGAAAAGAATAAAAGTCGACTTGAAGTAGTATCACCAAGTGGTTCCATCGGACCCAGAAGTGAATGCAGTACATCTACAAATCTAGCTGAGCGGCCAATGTCTTTGAAGGTTACAATAAAATTGATAGAAGTCACTTAATTTAACTTCTAATTTTTATGTCTAATTATTGTACTTTTTTAAATATTTAGACCGCTAATATAATCGATGAAGCATTTCATAACGAAATAGGTTCTTCAAATATATCCTCGCCAACATTAAGTGTACGAAGTGGTGTAAGTAGCGAAGAAGCCTATTTAAGTGATTATATACAAAGTCACCAAGTTCCATTACCTCAATTGGATCCAGGTTCCGGTGATTCTGATGAAATTGAAGAAGAATTCCAATCAATATATACAGCAAGCACAACAGCAGAACCAACTTGGTCTGAAAATTGGCTTTTTAAAAGAAAGAATTTACGAAATGAAGATCAACAACAACCAATTGGTATGTTAGTTCCATCTCCAACTCATGATGTAAAAACATTAATTGGCGATCAGAACGCTGATGAAATTAGTGATTTGTCCGAAGTTGGTTCCGACCTAGATTCATCTGATGATGATTTAGAAGATAATCATTCCAGTTTAGATTTACCTCATGTTTTAGTTGAAAGTAAAACAATAATTGGAGGTAAAAACGATGTTGGACCATTTACTAACCAACCAAAATCTGTTGACGAGCTATTGGAACCCGATAGTTTAGTTTCTGTACAGTCTTTGACAAATCAAAGTCCAGTTATTTCAGAGGCTAAAAATGATTTAATATTCCTTAATAATTATCATAGTAATGAGAGACCCGTGATTAATTTAGTTCAAGAAAAACAAGAAGTTTCTGAATTTACCAGAGAAAATATGCTAAAATCAAATAATATATTGCCGGTTGATGTGTTAGCGGAAAAATCATTCGTTAATATAGAATTAATCAGCAATTATACACAAATGAAAGAATCTAATGACGTCGAAATTATTCCAATTTTAAATAAATCTAGCTATGATGAAACCCCTGTACCCGCGCCAAGGTACATATACAACAATTTTATTCAGATATTTAATGAATTATATAAATAGGTACTTACTTTTGATTTAACAGAAAATCATCAAATACACCAGACATCGCTGAGAATGCTGCATTTGCAGGTAAGATATTTTAATGTTGATAACTAAATTTAGTAGTTGCAAATTTAGATGTACATAGATAAAATGCTTTAAACTAATAAACGCGGTTAATCACACAAATCACAATCAAATTTTTAACACATCAAACAGTTAATAATGTAGAAAATGCTATGCATGTTATACTAACAGACCAAGTAGCATTTAATGAAACCGGTGATAAACAATGGAAGGGACGAAACAATTCTGAGAAATCGGACATAAATTCAGCGTTGCCAAAAGACATAGAAAGATTTCCGCAATTTATACACTTTAAAATTCAATCAGCACATCATCACATACACATTCCTAAATCAGAACCACAAAATTTTGAAATCAAAATTGAACATATATCGAATCATCCATTTCCACTGACACCAATAACAGAAGTTGATCAGACCCACATTATTACTAACTTTGAACATAAACTTACAGATATTCCATCATCTATTGTTAAAGAAGACCATATTAAAAATCCTTTAAGAATATATTCAATTGATGAAGAGAAATCCGTTGAGTTATTAAGTAAAAACAAATTAATGTCATATAAAAATGAAAATGAAGAAAATATTGATCAAAACATCGATTTACCGACCTTAGTTGCTGTTGAATTAACAACAGAACCAAATGTAACTTTAAAGATTGAAGAAATCGTTTCTTCTAATTTGACTAAAATTAAGGAGAATATTTTATCGAATCAAAATAATGAAATAAATTGCGTACAAAAAGGTCTACATCATAAACAAATAGAAATAAAAAGTGTTAACACTTCTGATCGAGATAATATTGCAGAGGTAAAACAAAAATTTGAGAATTCTTTTGAAAATGATTTTACGTCTTTTAATCCTAATGTTCAAATCGAGGAAATTGAAAGTTCACCAAGTACGAAGCAAGAAAATATTTTGCTTGAACAAGATTCTATGGGAAAATCAAATCATCAAGTAGAAAATGTGGTATCTGACCCGTTCTTAGAAAAGCCAAGAAACTCATCTTCAAGTAAAAAATGTGAAAATTTATTAGATTTTTCAGGAAATTTAGGCACACTGCAGAATATTGTTAACACTGTTACAGAATGCGTACAGGAAAACGCATCGCAAAAGAGTAGTCCTCAATACGATGCTGAGTTGATTTTACCTAATGTATTAAAGAAACCAAACAATATAAATGCGAATTCAAAAGAAAATAAAGAATGTGCTTTATCTAAGAGTTCATCTGATTCATCTCCCTTATTACCGCTACTCATGCAACTAAGCGAACGACTGTCTAGACAACCACTAACAACTGAAGAGTTGCCTGCTAAAACTAATAATATTACTAACCAAACTATAGTTCTTGATCCGCATGTAATCAATAGTAACGACCATAACATCAATGAATCATTAATTAACACTCCAATTATAAAAGGTACCGTTGAAGATGATGATGATAATGAAGATGATGATGTAAAAGATGTACCAGGTATAGGCTTTATTAATTATGGGATAGATTTTAATTTATTATAGAATTTTGAAAGTCAAATTCTTTTTCTCGATATAATTAATATTTATTTTCCCAATTTATAAATATACAGGATCGATAGCAGAACGTGAACATTTGAAATGGAAGAACGCCGTCGAGATACCAAATAACCCATATTCACCAGAAGCACTACAGAGACGTTTAAGTCAACCATCACCAAATAAAACCATCGATATCGAACGGCTGTCTGTTAAACTGGAGGCTAACTGCAATAATGTTGAAGCACCAATTGTACCAACACCAATTGGTAAACCCCTAAAGGTTGTTTTGGGTGAGGGAATACCGGATCAAACAAGGCTAGTCACAAAAAACATAATATTTTCATTATAATAATTCTCTTAATAATAAACTTTTTATTTATTTATGCCTTCATTCAATTTAGATATGGGCGTGATTACTATATAAATGATGCTAAAAGCTCTTCAGGTTCAAGAAAAATGCAATCATGTGGTGATCTAAAGTTTGTAAGGACCGATTATGATGATGATAGTGTGAGTGATTTAGAACTTTATTATAATCATAAGAAAATAAAAAAAACACAAACCTCGAAATATTTTACACTTAAGCCTAGAATAAAACTTGACTGTAGATCGCTAAATGTAAATGATATTAAGCGTTCGGTATCGCTATGCTCACTTCATAGTAACACAAATGTCACGCCTTCAAATAATATTGTTGCACAAATAGAGAAACAAGCGTTACACAGTGACATAAGAAGAAATAGTTTCAGTAGCCGTAATGGAACGAATAATTTCGTATTAAATCCTATATTCGATGAAAATTTTGACGATTATAATAACAATATAAGTAACCGTGAGCATCCTAACCGCAATGTTATTAAGCAGGAGTTAGAACTTGTTGAAAATATTCAGCATTTACCTTCCATAGAGCTTCGTAACAATAATGAACTGAGTTTAAACTCGGTTAGCACAACATCTGTAAAGTCAGATCTGGGAAGCAGTTCAACGAAAAATTTGAAGAGATCACCTAGTTTACATTTAGATGATTTATCCAGCATGTGGTAATATAAAAATAAGAATAGATACGTTTTAGGATGGTATACCTTTTTCTCTACCACCATATTGCTATTTTCAAAATTGAAATTATTTGGCTAAAAAAAGAAAATCATAGTTAACAGAAGACCGGAATGCCGTGAATTCTTTATCCACTCTCAGATAGAAAAATTTAAAAAAAAATGTTAATATTCTACTATCTGTTGTGTAATACATATTTTTATGTGATTAATATTCAAAATTATTAAATAATTTCCTAATCAAAAATCAAACTTGAAATAGCTAGTCATAGTCACGTAAATTTTAATCATTTCATTGAATCAATGTAAATAAATGAAAAAAAAATCCCATTTACTTTAGTGCCACTAATCAATCAAAAAAAAATATCAAAATAAAATGTGTGTTTTCGTAATACAATTACAACATTATCATTGAAAATTATCACATTTTTTTTTTAATTTTTGATTATTCGCAAAATATAATAGAATTGAAATATTACTCTGTTTATTATTTTGTTTTTTTATTCTCTAAATAGGTAATTAAATTAAAAATTATGAAATTTATGAAGTTTATGTAAATATGGAATTAATTGATTAAATGTTATAATTAAGCAAACAAAAAAAAAAATTTTAAGCAATAAAAAAATATTTTTTTTATTAATAAATGGTTAAAAATATTGTTTTTAGTAAGAACATTAACGAAATAAAAAAAGACTTATAAGAGATAAATAAATTATATTTTTTGAACAATCGTCAGTCATTTGAAATATTTGTTTGGTAAGTTAAAAATATTATTTCAACAGAAATATATTGTAAATAGAAAAAAGAAAGAAATATTTGCTTGAAATCATTTAATTATTAATGCTTTTTAATTTAACCAAAAATATATGGCTGAATTGTTTATTTTGTTTATAACATTTATTAATAAATTAAATTACAAATAATTAATGTCTTACTAATAACATTATTTTTGAATAATTTAACCATTTTGCTAATCGTTCTTAACTTAATATAAGATTATTTATTTTTATTTTAATTTTTTTTATTATTTTTGGTTTTTTTCAATAAAATAAATTAAAGCAACCGAATTTTTCTTAATCAATAAGTAAATTTTATTGATTTATAAGTTCACTGAATCATGAACGCTGCTTATATAATGCAGAAGTACATTAACATTTAATAAATTAACAATTCAAAATACATTTTACATAAATACAAATTTACATTTTAAATACATATCAAATCAATTAATTCATAAATACATTCAAATTCAACAGAATTTTCTTTATACAAATACAAAATGAGAATGAAAAATGTTTATTTCAATACTTATTTGTTATCAGTATTACTAGAAATGAAATGAAAAGGATTAAGATTATCATGTTGTATGGAATTGAATATCCCTTATAAAGACTATGACGCCAATAATGATATTGTGGAGATCAGAACATTTGAAATTACTAAATCACATGACCCAAACATTTCGTATCTTATTTATCTATAAATAATATATTTAATTAATGAAATAAAAAAAAAAATTTACATATTATTTGCCGTTATTGCGTAATATTTTGCAGATAAATAATTTAATATTTACAGTGCAGCGGTGTTTATTTCATAATAAACAGTTTGTTTTGTATGTTTGCACAGCAGTTTAAAATGAAATGCAATCTGAAAATTTTAATATTTGTCTATGGATTGTAGAGTGTGCGTATGGAGACAGACACCTTACAATCTATCAACACACTTCTAGTATTATTATATATATTATTTTTTTTCTTTATACGTTATCACTGAAATTTTTCTCTACGATTACATTCATTTTGCGAAAAAAAAAATAGAAATATATTTTTTGTGTTCTTTTTTTTCTTCTATTTATCCGCATTGTTTTATTGTATGAGTAAAAGTCTGTTGATGTTGTTGCCGTCCTGTGCTGGTACATATCTACATTTAAAATGTTCAACTTCATATTATCATTAGTATTGTATAAGTAGATATTTATCATTGTTTACTGATAATGAACATCTTTTGAAAGAAAATAAAATAAAAAAAAAAACAAAAAAAAAAAACCAACAAAAATAATATAATAAGACAACTCATGGGTTCTTGGGACGTTACACATATTCTGTTGCAAGTATTTTATTATCATTATTATTATCCAGTCTATATAGTATTGTGTGTGAGTTGTGTATCCATATAATGTTAGATAACAACACTAACATTATTTATATAGATTATAATCTAATCCTATTTTAGAATAATATAATATTTATTAGTCGGGCGTTGGTTGTTTTAACACATACATGTTTTCTATTTTGTATACGTGTTTCAAAAAATTAGCAATAAAACCATATTTATCGTATTAAAGTAATTTCGGCAAATTTATTTATTTTTTTATTTTTTTTTTAATCGGCTTATTTTAGTTACATGTTCGAGACATTCAAGTAATATCGAAAAATCAATTACATAAAAGTGAATTGTCGAATATATATACAGCGAAACCAATTCGTGTTGAAGAGGATGATCCAATACTCGACCGTGCTGTAAAAATTGATAAACTTTGTACTAACGAACGTGATTTTTATTTATTGTCTGGTGAAGAAGTGAGTAAACTTAGTTCAGCTTCGTCCGAGGATAATATCAACCATTTAATACAACAAAGTGATAGTTTGACATTAAGTGAAGATTCTGATTCAGCGGCTACCCGAGTTTATGATTTAAACAGTCGTGAAACCAAAATTTTACGACACGATATCATTAAAAAGTCGAGAAATCCGGTAGGAGAAACTATTACACCACCAACAAGTCCAGTTGACGGCGATCTATTACATATTAATAGAACAACATCACCATTAGATAAAACGATTCAACAGTTAAACTACAAATTTTTGGCACATACGAAAGAGCCACGCAAACCACCAATATCACCAACAAAATTAAAAACAAATAATTTTTTACAGTCATCATCATTAGATACAGGAAAACTTATAGTACCAAAGAAAAAAACAATAGTACCAGTAAAATTTAAAATGGCCGATGCTAAAGTAGTCAATGAACAAACACAATCATCACCAACAATTCAAGAAAAACATGCAAATATAGAAACATCAGTAACTACTAATTCTGATGGAAATGTTACTAAAGTTGTGAATTCACAGCAAATCGAAAGTTTTATTGTTTCTGCAGCGGAAACAGCAAATAGTACTGTAGAAACAAAACAAAGTGTCTCAGTTGAATATATTGTTGTGGCAGAGCATGAATCAAAAGAATTGGTTTCAACCGAATTCCAAATTCAAGAGCCTAAAAATGTATTAGTTGAATTAAAACAACAAGACGTAGAACCAAAAATTGTTTCAGTTGAACTAGAAAAACAAGAAGTTATACCAAAAATTATTTCTGTTGAACTAGAAAAACCAGACGTAGAACCAAAAATTGTTTCAGTTGAACCGGAACAACAAGAAGTAATACCAAAAACTGTTTCGGTTGAACTAGAAAAACAAAGCGAAGAACCAAAAATTGTTTCAATTGAATCAGAAAAAGAATACATAGAACCAAAAATTGTCTCTGTTGAAGCAGAGAAGCCAATCGAAAAGCCAGAAGTGGTTTTAGTCGCACCTGTCAAACAAGACGTAGAACCTGAAGTTATTTTAGTTGAACCAGTAAAACCTGATGTAGAATCAAAACTTATTTCAATTGAACCAGAAAATACTGTCATTTTGAAAGAAGAAAATAAAGTAGTTGAACAACAACAAATCGCTGCTGATGTTGTATCTGTACAGCGACAAGAAAGTGTTACACTTGAACGGCAACATGAAGTTATTATTGTAAGTACTTAAATGAAATTCAAAATTTAGGTTTATCAATTTTATTTGTTTTGTGAGTTTTACGATATCTATAATTACAAATATTTCAAATATTTCAAATATTTCAGACAAATGGACATTCTGAAAAATCTGTTATTGAAGAAGAAGTTTTGCCAGCTTTGCCATCAGTAAGAGCTTTAGCGAAAAGCTTTTCCGAAATCCAACCATCAGATCAATCATCTATTCCACTGCATCGACCAAAGGTAATTGATTTAATCAAACGAATTTTAACATTTAGCAAATTAAAAGAGAAAAAAGAATCACATTAACTTTGAATTATAACACGTATATATAATATTTATTAAGCGGACATACGAAATGATATTATAAATACAAATTGGTACTTCGTACTTACCTATCTACGTACAATGTACTTACCTAAAAAAAAAAAAAAATTATCAATTTTATTTCATATATCGCCATTGGGGCCAATTATATTTATTTGCCACCATTTTACGATAAGTACACATTTTGTTATACGTTAAAACACTAATACACATAACACAACTATTATATTTATTTATCACAATTATGCAATAATTTTGTTATATTACAAAGGTTTACTTTATTATAGTACAATTTTCGTACGTTATTTTCTTTAAGTGCAGGTCATAAAACTGTTATTATTATTTTATTAATAATTTATAGTTTACTTCAATATAAGATAAGTTTTTATATTATAAATATGTATAAATTTCAATTAATTTTAATTTTAATTTTAAACTTTATTGATTTTCATCAATTATCAATTACATATTATTAATATTTCAATTTTAATTTTAAATGAATTTTGTTTTATCATCATTTGCTGGAAAGCCCTTAAATATAAATTGATTAGCAAACATGTATTTTTTTTTGTCTACATATTCCCCGTAATAAAACTTTACCAATAAAAGATAAAAGTCTTAAAAATATATTTAATTCAAATCATTCCGCAAAAATTGCGTCATGCATTTCATTTTATTTTAGTTTAAACATAATTTGAATATTTTATTTTAATCTTTTAATTGAATGCATATAAGATGGTGAAACTATATGTAAAGGTAAAAACTATTTTCAAGCTGTAAGGTGTAAATTTTACTTGAATTTATTACTAATGTATTAATATTTTCAGTTTTATTAATTTTGTTATGTTTTTACAGTCTCTAGTCTGGCGAACATCCTTTGATAATAAAACTACTAACGTTCATGAAAACGAACATGAAAACCAATTTGGTAAAAATCCATCATCGGATTCATTTGTACCGCAATATAGTCAGAATTATCATCCTGTAGCTCCTGGACATAGCATTACAGCTAGAAATCTATCAACGAAATTTAGAGAGGAGTTGCGGTAATTTCATTTAGTTTTTGTGAAATTAATCCGTAAAATTTATTTATATTTTTATTTTATTTTTTTTTTCAATAGAAATTCAACATCTGCGAGTGGAACAAATGGAACTGTCGGTCATTCAAGTCCAGAACGTCCTGCCAGTCCAGTATTGGTGCCAGGAATTTTAAAAAATAATGTGGCCTTTTTCGAAAATTTAAATAAAAATTAGATTTTAAAATGATTTCACCAAAATATTATTAAGTAACCGTACCTTAATGATTTTCATTTACATAATTGAAAACGAAAATACAAATTTAATTGAAATATTGAAATATTATATAACTGTATAAAGCGGCACTGTATTTAATTTATATAAACATGTAACGGAAATGTTATTTTAATCTTAATTAATTAATCCTAAAAAATTCTTTAAAGCAGATGTGCCATTTAAAAGGAAAATAATATTGGACATAAATTATGTTTTTTTTTTTTTGCATTTATTCAATAATTACTAATAAAAATGAAATAATATAGAAATTGGTTTTTTTGATTTACATTTAAATGGGATTTTTTTAATTTGAGATTATTGAAAACTATCATTTTTAAATATACATAGTTAGTATTTTTTTCTGTAAAGTTTAAATAATTTGAAATAAAAAATAACTAAATATTAATGAAATAAAAAAAAAAAACAAAAATTTAATTTATTATTGAAGCTAATTATTTATGTGCTAAATTTGTTACATTGATAAATTTCACGGTTTAGTGAACCCAAAACAGCAAAAGCAGCAAATGCTATCTTTCATCGCGGATTGAAACGTGACAATTAAATAAGCTCTATAGATCTTACGTAATTCAATGGTCCTAATTAAAGCCACTTTTTTGTCATAGGATTTTATTCTGCGACATGTTGGTTCATATTCATGTGCTGCCTGCAGCAACATTGAAATTATGATCAATATTCAAATGCTTGGTTATATCGGAATTGATGAACGCCAACATGTAATTTATTTAGAATACCTGACAACTATATGCTCAAATTGTAAAATGATGTAAATAAATAAATGTAGGTTTATTTTTACTATTTTCCCTCAAGAATTCACCTTATTTTGCATTCGTATGAGCTGATAAGTTTTTTTTTTTCAAATTTGCTTGCAACATACATCAACATACATTGTCCAAATAAATAACAATAAAATAAAAATTATGATGTATATAAATGTAGAAAAATTATACACAATATAAAACTGGAGTTTAAAAAATATTCTGAATATGGGTCATTCCACGCTGATTGTTTTTATTACAATTTTTAAAATGAACTTTCAATTGAAAGAGATGTTAAGTCAAAATTGTTTATCATATTATAATAAATAATCTCTTTTCCAGTGCATTTTAGAAATAGCAATAAAACAATTATGCTGAATATCGGTAACTATCGTTACAGAAAGGGCGCATTCAGCGTGGAATGACCCATATATGTAATTTTAATATTTTAATTTGTAATATATAGGGTGGCTCAGATAAGTTGTCCAACCATAAACTATTTTGGAATAAAAGAAAAAGAAAAGTTTACAAACTTATATGAACTATCGTCTTATATGTATATAAATTATAATTTAAATTTCATTCCTATAAAAATCTAATACTATATAAATTAAATGTACACTTTATAAAAGTGAGAATAAGTAAAAATAATAATTAATTCTGTATATAGGTAAATTGTAACAAAAGTTACTTTCGTCGTTCATTTCATAATTTCATTGTGTAGCGGATTTTTTTTTTTTAATCTTTTTGATTGAAATACCAGATTTTTCAATGTAGTTCACTTTGTGACCTACATTAAAAAATTGTATTTTAATCAAACAGAACAAAAATCCACCCATCGCCGCCACATTCAATAAAAACTGTAGAAATAATAATAATAATAATAATAATTAAAAAATAGTATAAACATTTCGATAATACAATAAGGTAACTTAATTTAATTAGTATTAATATGAAAATAGCTGTGTACGGCAATTAAATAAGCGTTAGATCTTCTATGATTTAATCTTGCTAAATGAATCCACTTATTCGTATTTGGATTGTATTGTTCAACAACATCAAGTCTACGATTACCATTATAACCTCCAATTGAAATTAAACATCCTTCAAATATTGTAACGCTCATTTCGCTACGACAATTATCAAATTTGCAATCTATTTGGGTATGCAATTAAAAAAAAAGAGATTGAAAACTATAGGAAAACTGAAAAGACAAAAAATTTACAAAATTCCATTCGGCCAACTGAGGATTATAACATTCAACTGTTCTTGATTTAGCAAACATATCGCTAGCTCCACCGACAGCGTATAAAAGCCCATTCATTGTAGCAACGCCAACACCAGCGCGCCTCTCGTTCATAGCAGTCTTTAGAGTCCATTTGTTGGTTTGCGGATTGTAGCATTCTATTGAATTATGAAAATTCATTTCATCACGGCCACCAACAACGTACAAACAATCCTCTAAGACAGCCACACCAAAAAGAGCTCTTTTATTTATCATCGATGCAATTGCACACCAGTTCGATGTGTTTGGATCAAAGCTATGGTGTAAAAATCATTTTCTTTAATAATTTATTATACTCTATATTATTAGAACATATTATTTAATTACCGTTCGACTGAATCAAGATAACTGGATTCGCTAAAGCCACCGATAGCATAAAGGTTGTTGTGTAAAACTGCTACACTCAAGTCACACCTTTTATTAATCATTGGTTGCAATGTTTTTAAGGTCATTGAATTCAAGTCAATGCTATGCACCTAACGAAATTAAAAATATTTAAAATGTAATTTAATTCAAACCAAATATGTATATATAATCACTTAAAACTTAACCGAATTTAAAGGCAACCATTTCTCATCCTGCCCGCCAACAATAATCAAGCTATCTCTCATGAAAGCTACACCACAATTTGATCGTCTAATTGGAATATCTTTCAGTCGTGTCCATTTATGTGAGCAATAGTTCTCAATGCACATATAAATCTCCGGTTCTTTTGAATAAGTTCCCCCAATAGCTAATAGTCTTCCATTTTTTGATATTCTTGGCATAGTTTTTTGATTAGTAGATTCTGATTGCCTGTTGGGTATTGTTTGCCATAAAAATGCATTCACCAATAGGTATTGACATCTAAACTTTTCACAAATCTCCTTAACATAATCAGCGATAAACTAAGGAAATATAAAATCAGTTAAAGATTTTTCTTCTATTAAAATGAATAAATATACTCAACTGCTGGTTTCAGTAATGCCAATCGAATTAAAACCATCAGGCCAGGAATATATTCATTTCTTTCAATTTCATCATAATTTACCCATGTCATAAATGCATGAAAAACATCTTCTTCAGACGACACGTTTAAATGATCATTACTCAATAATATTGCCAATTTCTCACCACTCATTTTACAAAAGTCCAATGTTTTGTATACCTCCATAAAATTGTCACAAGTATATGAGAATGCTATTTCAGATATATTTCTACGATTGTGTTGTTCAGCTATTAATTGAACACGCAGACAATTTGTGAAATCTAATCGCCTAATTAAATAATTCCAACATGCTTTTTCAACTTCAGTGAATTGCATAAAGATTGAAGGTGCCAGAAGTGATTCTATTAGATTGTCCTGTAAATAAATGTCGCCCGAGTAGCAATATTTAATCAAAGCTCTTAAAATTATGCCATCAATATTTGGTATTGTTAATTCATGAGTCAGAGTGTCGTTAGAAAGCTTCGCGAAAAAGTAATTGTTGGAAGATGATAAAACATTTCGATGGGCTGATATTCTGTACAATAAAAAAGAGACATCATAATTAATTAAATATTGTATAGTTAAATAATTACTAGCGGAAGATTATATGAAATTCAACCTTTGTCCATCCGTTTCAGCCACAATAGTAATATCACAGAATATTTGATTATTAAACATATATTGCATATTTGTCAGAAAATTATATTTATGATTACGACTTGAGAATAATTCAGTTTTTTTGTTGTTCATTTGTGATGGCAAATCAGTTTCTATGCTTGTAGGAGTATCTACATCAATTAATAATGATTTAATTTCTTTTACATTTACGTCCATATTTGCTAAAACTTCTAGAAAATCAGTGTCTATGCTTATAGGAGTAAAAGCTTGAGTATCTACAACAATTAATAATGTTTTCATTTCTTTTATATGTTCATCCATATTTGCTAAAAGTGGATTGCAATCATAGATCTGCATGGGTAGCCCAAAGTCCTCAAAAAAAAATAGGTACAAAAATGAACCATTTTTTTTTTTGG
>JAABKK020005490.1:9864-24204 GCA_011634745.2 Catotricha subobsoleta
TAATAAAAATAAATTGCTATTTTGATAACTACAACTAATGTATTTGTATAGAATATGGCGAGACAGTTAGTCGTTGTGCTTAAAATTTGATTCAGAAATGTTATTTTTCCATATTTAAATCTTACAAATAGTTGTCTCATACCATTTATTTTATTGATTTCATTTTATTTGTTTATGAAAATGCGTTTATCTCCTCTAATGTTTACCAAATCAAAGTTAATATAATAATTAATATACTATGTGACAAGCGTTTTGTAATCGCCATAGTACACACAACCACACACTACACACATAATTATATTAATTAATATTGAGTGAGTTTTTGTATCGATTCAGCACAATTTCAAGATAAAAATAATTTATACAGTAAGCTCTCTTTAATTCGGAAAACTCAATAAAATCTTTTTTTTTTTGTGATAGAGAATATAAAAGTTTTTCATACCTATAAAGTTTATTTAAATTTTGTAATTTTTGTGATTTTTGTAGAATGAATATAGAACGTACAGACTACAGAGTTATTTTCAATATCGACTTAAATATTTAGCATAGAAAATATGGTTTAAGAGAGATATATATCTAAATATACATAACTATAAGTGAAAGATGCAGGACATAGACCAAGAGTTAGAACACAAGTTATGCCAAGTTGTAAAAACTTTTTAACAACAAATTTATAATTTTTTTTATAGGACCTTTCAAAAATAAAATGTTCTTATATCCGGAAAGTTGTTTTCAATTTTCCAGAGATAAGATTGTAAATTATGATGATAATGTAGCAAATGGCTTTGCATAAAAATTGTTTTTATAACTTTAATCTATGACACGGGATGCTGAAAAACTATTTATGTTTTCAATTTGTTGCAATCAGTTTAAATAAATAGTTTGCCAAGTGTATGCATCAATATATAACATTTTCTCTTGAATTTCTTATCTTTAATATACCAAGAAAAATATCGTCATCAATTCAAATAATAAGAAAATCTGAAATGGTCAGTAAATTTCTTGGCCTGTTTCTGCAATTCGTTCATAAAATGATTAATTAATAATGGTATTGTATAACAAGGTCGCATTTAATTACAAGTTAATGAATTCTTATCAATATTTTTGTTTTGTTTTTACAGCCGCCTCTAAATATCAATAATTAATGAGATAAGATAAAGAATAATATGCGATGGCTTAAATAAATTTTGAAAATAACAAAGAAAAAATTTTGAAGAAAAAAAAAACATTACCTCAGAGGCGTCCATTGTGTTTAAATGCTACTGATTTCGAGCCATAATTCATAATAAATTTATTTCAGGGTATTAAATATTGGTATTGTATCGTGCAACAAGTTGCTTTTTTCTTTCTTTTTGTTTTTTTTTTTTTTTTTACTTTACCAAAACCGTATGGCTTTACTATTTAATTTCACTAACAAAGAACATAAAATATATTTAAAATTTATAACTAAATAAAAGATAAGTTTATCTGCGAGTCTAATGCACAACAAATAATTTATGATGTTTAAAATTAACTATTACACACTAAAAATCCAGATGACGAACATTTTAAACATACAATATGTACCTTTTTTATGTCGCTATATTTCATTTGTATGCTATTTATACTTATTTCATTGTAATTTATGGGATATTTTAGTTAATGTATTATTTTATCGAATTTAACAAATGTTCCTGTCATTTTAATCAATAATTGTTGGTCTGTAGGTGTTAATACTAATAATTTGTTGTTCATATAGTTTGTAATCCAATTGAAAATGTTTAACAACTAGACAAGACATTTAAGTTTTCGGTTATATTCAAATTAATTCATCTGAATTCCGAACACTAATGTCAATTTGATAGTTTAATGATTGATAATTGAAGTGGTTTTTTTTTTTTTTTTTATTTATTAAAATGTTTATTTTGTTGAATTTAACTTTAATTATGTGAAGTGTTTTGTGATGAGTGAAATATTTTCTGTGAAACTGTTGGTCGGTATGTTAGTAAAGTTATTGCAGTTACACATTGAAATTATCTAAATTTATTGTTATATTGTTTTTGATTGTTGGGATACTGTTTATTGACGGCACTTTATTATTGTAGGCTAATAAAATAAATCAAAGATAAGAAAAAAAAAATGTTTTTTGTTGTAATTTAGATAAGGAGTTAAGCCTCCAGTTTACATTGAAATCTATTATTATTCAATGTATTTTTTTTTCTTATCATAGATTCGAACGTCACTTGTTTTATCTATTTTATATTAAATAGGGAGCCCTGACATAACCTCAGAAAACTTAAGTTCAGAACAGGGATGTTACAGAAATGATATTTAACTGCAGAATCGAACTTAATTTTAGAACAGAACAGAGACATAGAAAGGAAGAAAGGATTGTGTAAAACTATATAGTTGTTATGTTTCTAATTGGATTATAATTTGTAATATTTATTGATTTAAAAAAAAAGAACAAGATTAAAGATCATGTAGAATTTATGTATACAAATACTATAATAATAGTCTTGGAATTAACATGCTGGCCAAATAAATACACTAATAAAGTTTTGTTTTAAAACATTTTTTAGAAAATTTCGTAATGCCATAGCATAGCCATAATAAGATTTCTGAATTTATGCCATTCTGAAATTAAGTATGGGCATTGTGCATCTTATAAGCTAATTCTTTTGAATATATATAATATATATTATATAATAGTAATAACGTTTTTTTTATGCAGTTAAAGATTTCTTAGCAATAATATTGAGAAAAAGAATAAACCTCTTAGCAGGTATTACTTCGATTAACACTTTTTTTTTTTTAATTCTAGAGTGTTAATATGTAAAAAAAAAAAACATTACAGCGGGCTGAAGTAATTATTGTTGATTAGCGGTTGGTAGCAGCGATCAATTAAACTCTAAATTTATTTAATGTGAATTACAAGATAAAATAAAACAAATCTTGACAAAAGGCTAAGGGATATGATGAAATTTTATTTAAAAAAATTACAGTACTTAAAATTTAGATCAATAACTGACTGAACTTCATAATCAACATTCATTTCGAATACATTTTACAATTGGTTATAAGTAAATTTATTTAAAAAAAATTATACGTTGAATCAATGCTTTGTATTTATTTCGAAAGTAAGCAAAGGTCAAATATATCAAAATTAAAATAATGATACAGTTAGAGCTCACTATTAATTAAAAATAAAATCATTTTAAATTGATATTGATTACTATATTGTAATGCTGAATGGTCAACGACAAAGCAACGCAACGGTAATATGTATTTATATATACTGTCGATTTGCGTGCAACAAATAGATCAGATGAAACAGAAATTTAAAACATACATATAACTAATATTTACAAATTTTTGCGATGCATCCTGTCAGTCATAATCGATTATTTTAGTTAAAATTAAATAGTAAATGCGTACGTCCAAATAATTTATTTTAATCATTAATTTCAACGTGGATTTGCGTAACATAAATAATGTTTTTTTTTTTTTTTTATAAAAAAGAGATAAACGTGCTTACTTGTTTTGTTTTCAAGCATAAAATAATTCTTCAAATATAATTTCAATGGTATTTAACCTTTATCCAAAAGTAGACTTAATTTCTTCTTTTTTGTTTAAGTAATTTTAATACCCGCATATCTCTAGACAAATATAATCTTCTAGCTTTTAAACGTATAATTTACGTAATGAATTACAAACATGTGTTCGTAATGTGCACTCAGACTGAACTGTGCTTATGCATAACCAATACACACCAATTCAACTATTTTATTTCTATTATAGATAAAAGAGTCAACAAACTATGTTTTATATTTTGTTCAAAGTAAATTTTCAGCAGCACAACAATTTTGGCTTTGTCCCATCTTTCTTGCTATAATAAATAGACAAAATTTTATTATAAAACAGAGAAAAAAAAGGTATAATTAAGTATACGATTTAAATGGAAACGAATGGAATTTTTGTTTTTGTTTCAACGAAATTACAAAAGAAAAAAAACCACAACACAAATAGCGTACAGCATTGGCTCGGTACACATAAACCAAAAAATGAAAAAAAAAAAACATTTCCAATTCAAGATATTAGTTACGCTATTATGGAAAATACAACAGCATAACCATCCGAAAGTTGCATTGTGAAAAATATATTTTTTTAAAAAAAGAGAAGAATTATTGTTAATTTTGTATTTATTAGTGGTTATGATGCGGCCAATGTACAAATTACAACTTATGGCCGCACAAACCCAAAATTTTTATTTGAAAAGGAAGCGGATGTATCGTATTTTAAGGAATACAGTTAGATAAGTCTATAAGTTGACCAAAACAAAATTGAATTGTAGATACAACAGACTAATTGAAGTCATTTGAAATATTTTCCTTGCTTTGTCATCCTAAATTTCATGTTAACTGCTAAAAACCGAATCATTCTAATTTTCTTCAAAAATTAAATGTTTAACGCGTATTTTATATGGAAAGTGTTGGAAAGTCGAATAATAACAGCCAAGCAATCACAAATAAATAATATATTACTCAATTTTCTCATGGCAGATATTTTAAATTAAGTGTAAGTAAGTTTGTGTACAAGTAAATAAAATGTATGCGGCATTGACCGTCAAATATTTGATTATAAATAAGTACGTCTATTTCAAGTCATGAAAATGAAATAAGAATAAAATTTTATAATAATTTTCGATGTGTGGTCAATTCTCCGTGAATAAACAAACATATTTTAATGTACTTGAATTTTTAGATGAAATTTTATTTTATTTCATGATTTTTTTTTTTTTTAATAAATGTAAAGTATGAGAAAAAGTAAATAATTTTTTTTTTGGTTGGTTTATTTGTTTTTCGCTCTTTTGAAGTTAATAAGAAGATTAATTGACCTTGATAATCAATTATCGTATTCAGGCTACGCCTTTTTTTAAGTAATAATTTTAAAATTCCACAAAAATCATAATAATTAAAAGATAAGTGCTGGATCAGTAAAGATCCAAGATTAATGGAAACGTAAAATACAATAAATAAATTGGAAGTTAATTTAGAACAAAAATGTCGAATCTAAAAAGTGGGTACTAGTCGTGAGAAAATACTTATTTGATCAATTTTAGGCTCTCCCTGTTTTCGCTTCCGGTTCGGGACACATCTTGCGAACAGTTATCGCTATCAGCTTATTTTTTTTTTTTATATAAGTTTTTCTGCTGAACGAGCATTTTTGTTTTCTTTTTATTGACAGCTGTTTTTGTATTATTAATTTTACTCGTACAGCCGAAAAAGGTAAAAAACAAATAAAGCATTTTTTGTATTGTCAAACACCAAACTAAAACTAAAAAATATTGCCTTACTCGTACCGCATAATGAAATTAAATAATATACGATATTTAAAAAATATTTATGTATAAAAATGGAATTACGAACGCGGTCATTGTTGATATAAATAAAAAATAAATCATAACAAATAGCTTTGTTACAAGTAAATGGCATTGTTCGGTATATAGTTTGTGGTGTGCGATAGATTTCTTCATTCTAAGAATATTTTATGCGTTGTTTTTAACATATCCTATTTCAAGTCACTTAAAAACTTTTATTAAAAAATTATTTATTTATTTATTTATTTTTCTGTTTACTATACCCATGCTGATGTAGGTATTTAATATTAAAAATGTTCATATCACTGGCATACAAAGTACTGAATAAAATTTAGATTATTTATACGAAATGTAAATTGTTATACAGAATTATAAATAAGCAAATGCATAATACAATAGGTTCAGGTAACATTAAAGATTTCTATACCATTATCAACATATTGTAATATCCCTACTTTCTATAATCTAAATCAAAGCTTTAACCTTATACTTATAGTACACGTATAAGGTCTGTAAAAATTTTAATTGTTTGCATTTATTTTAAAATTATAGTCATAAGCAATATGACTCTTGACTGAATCAACACAGCTTCAGCTATAAAAGTGTAAGGAAAACTACATTATATAAATGTTTTTATAATTCTTTTTATGTGTTCTAATTTGAAAAATAATGCCTCACAGAAATCCATTGTGTCACATATAATTTTATATTTTATGCTCTTGATTACATTTGTGACCTTATTTATGGTTTTGTTTTTATTATGAATTTATGAATTAAAAATAGAATTAGTACATGTTCTTATATGAATATTAGTATATAACCGGAATGTTGAATAGACCCTAGGGACAATTGTGTATGAACTAAATTTTAGTTGTGATTATGACCCTCATTATTCTATAGAATTAAATATATGTTAAAAACAGTTGTTGGTTATGGTAAAAGAAATGCTTTTGCGTCACCATAAAGACTATAAACATTTTAAAATTAAACTGTTGATTTCCTGATGAAGAGGTATGAATCATGGGGTATCCCACAAGCGTATTCAGCTTTGTACTGAATAAAAGTATTAGAAAAATATGTCTTTGTTTAGTGCATTCTACTTTGTACGGATTCAAAGTGCTTGTAAGTAAGTAAGTGACGGTAAATAAAATGATTAATTGGAAATCAACATGTAATTCATATATAATTTGAATGTAATAAATTGCTCTCATAAATAAATCAACAAACTAATCACTTTTAAAATTAAGAGCAGAGTTAAGAGAAAAGGACAATGCTGAGTTTGCTATTAAGAATTAAAACTCTGCTAATAGCATACTATAAACTTATAACTATTGATTTCAGCAGTGGAATTTTGATTTCAAATATGTTTAAATAAAGCTATGCACCAAGTTGTGTAAAACATTCTTTTTAAAATGAATTTTGTCAGTTTTACACTTCTTTACATTAACATATTTTAAATTAAAATTCCACTTCAGGTTGTTTTTTGCAATCAACCAGGGATCCATAGCTACTTTTTTTTAAGCACTTTATACAATAGTCTTATTGGTCATCATACAAACACAAAATAAAAGAAAATGATCATGATATTAATCAAACTAACGTTTACAAACAAGAAAAAAAGAATGTTGACAGAAGTTGTATGCTTTTACCCGTCCCTAAATTTAAAATTTTAAAGATAAACAACTAGCAAAATAAAACCTTCCTAAAAAGAAAACCTTAAAAAATGTATTATCACATCTCATATTTAAAACAGTATTTATTATTTAGTTAAAGTCAATGTCAAATAATTATATTCACTAGTTAAATTAATTTCTTGAATAAATTTACCTAATTTGCAAAAAAATAATAATACAAAAACTTGACTGTTATCGAAATTTGAAAATATACTAATTCATATGATGTTGTCAAGGTTTGTTATTGTATCGATAATATAATATTATATATATAAACTCAGTCTCAAAAATATAATAAGCTATACATACTATAGACGAAGAAAAAGACTTGAAAATAGAGATATTTTTATTATAATTTTTTTTTTTTAATATGCAAGAAACGCTGGAGCACATGATATGGCTACATAATTTATGTTAATAGATTAAACAAGGTACGACGACAAGAGCTATGCATATAACATTTTGTTTAAAGTATCTAAATTTGTTTTTTGTGAAAATAATTCCAACAAAGATTAAAAGAGATTAGATTTAATAATAAAACAAAAAGTAAAAGTTTTGAAAACTCAGATTTTATTCTTAAACTTTTGTACATCCCAAAAATGTAGAATTTTTCATTTATTTGGATGATGGCCCTCTGCACGCAAGCTATTATACTTATCGCATTTAGCAATATTTGATTATGTTATGGTTAAATGTTAAATAAACATTCAAATATTTTGTTGCAAAAGTTTTTATGTCGAAAAATTGCGACATTTCAAAGGTATAGAGACAACAAATAACACATTTTTTACAAAATTTTAAATTCTAAAATATTTACTTTCTATGATGATTAAAATTTTATCTATAATTTTGCATAATTCTTTTTTTATTACTTTTTGTTTAAAATGGCGCCAGTGAATTATGGTTTTTAAGTGTTTTGTTTCTTTTATATTCACAGCATATCGTGAACAGGTTACGCAACGCAGTGCTAATGTATTCATGGACCTTTAACGGAATAAAATTTAAAATGCGAAAATTTATTGGCTCTCTTTTTTTGGTCTCGATTTCATTTGCTGATATTTTACTTTATAAACTTGCTAAATGTAAATACCTCTATTATAAAATTAGCACACTATTTCGATCTATCATCGCAGCACTCATCACGCATTCGCACCATTTTAAACACACGTTATTAAATAAAAAATCTTATTTAATTTTCAATTATGCGTAGCTTAATAAACATTTTTCAAATATTTACAAGTTAGTAATAATCAATTGTTTTTTTATTTTTGGTATTAAAAATTTGAACGTTAAAGGTACACATTATTGTAACATTTCTATAAAAAACATAAAACAGAAATATTTTCTATATGTGTGATTATTTAAAAAATGTTTCGTTCGTTTGTTGCACAGACCAGTAAATAGAATAGGATTCATGCATAGATTGATGTCTGTCGGTAGTTATATGTTTACAATATATAATGTTTATGTAAGAAAAAAGCTATAACAAAAAAAAAAAGAAAGATGTTTGTATGGAAAACCATTTTCAAATGCATTTTAAGCATACGGCAAACGTGAAAAAGAAAAATTTAGGTAAATAAATGGTTTTATTTTTTGTTATGTGAATAAATTAAAGGTGTGTTTTACGAAATAATAATAATAGTATATATAATGAGGAAAACTTTTATGCATGACTAGGTTTAATTGTGTTACATATTATTATTATTTAGTGGAGTTCGTTGCCAGCTATGGCACTCCCATTTTTTTTTTTGTTCAGTTAAGGTATTTTAGTAATTCTAAGCAAATTATTATTACTATAGAATAGTGTTAGAAGTGTTAATACCTATGACAAGACAATTCCTCAATGGAATGATTTGTATTGTACGCACATTTTTCTTTGCAAAAATCGGACTGATTGAGCAGCGAATCCAAGCAGTTAACTATACTTCTCCGAATACTGTATTCTCAATTATTAGACGCTTAGACATATTTCTCCTAACGAAAACCTCTTAATCCCTAACTTCCTTCAGCTTAAAATCTATCACAACTTTCAATGAATTTTCAATATTTTGCAGCAATAGAAATTTCGTTTAGTATTCAAACTAATATTCGACATAAAAATGAAAATTAAAAGTAGGAAGCAAATGTTAAGCATACATTATTTAAATATATATTTAAAAAAAAAAGAAAAGATTTCTAACATTAAACATGAAATGCCAAATGTAGACCATTAAAATGTTAATTATAGAAAATTTTAACATCTACTTATCTTCAAGTTGAATTCTGTTTTTGGTACTTTTAAAGGAAAATGTTAATTGTTATTGCAAATTTAATAGTTTAATTTTGACGTACATCGCATCGCTTCCATAGACATCAATAAATAACTGAACTTAAACGGAATTAACTGCGAATAAATAAAACGTATTTATTTATGTGTGAATCATCAATTTAATTTAATTCAGCTCATAAATAACTATAAAAATTCACTATTTTATCAGTACCAACATCAAAATAAGACGTATTTTATTGAAACTGATAAATTATTTCAAAATAGGTGAATGGTGATAAGAATTATTTTGTATTTGTGATTACATTTAATTTCTTAGTCATGGCATAAATATATTCGATTATATATTTTCATTTGATTAATAACAAATAAATATTAAATAATGAAATAGGTCATAAAATACGGTAGACGTAGGACGTACGTGTGATTTTACATTTGAACTAGTTTTATGCATTTGAAAATGATATTATGCAATAAATTTCGCTACTATTTATTTCCTAACAAAAAATTTGCATTTGCATAGAAAATTATGCAAAAAATAAATAAATATATTTTCAAGTGGTTTCATTCATTAGTTATAAGATGTTGCAGATATAATTTTTTTTTCTTATTTTCATAAAAACACCATTGAAATGCAGCATTTGGAAATCCTTCAACCGAATATCATTCAATTTCATTTAATATATTTTCTTTGTCTAAACGAAGTTTATATAACTTTTGAAAGAAATATTTTTTGTTAATTAAGAATACTTATCTACGGATATAAATTTTACTTAATAATTGATGGAGTTAATAGTAAGCAACAATCCGAAAAATATTCTCACATGTGTTACGATGTGTCATTGCATATAACGATATATGTACCAAAGATGATAACATTTATTTGTAATATGTATGATGTCTGACGGCATTAATTTGTTTTTGTATAAACAGCTTTCAATGTTAATTTGCGTTAATGATTCTGTTTTACCTATTTGGTTTTGGGCACAAACACATTTTAACGCTTGACATTCATTACAAATGTATTTATATAAGCCTTCGAACATAATATTAAATCTAAAACAAGCTACATTCAAAATGATTAATTTGATTTACAAGATATTTAGATTAAATGAATTAATTTTAATAATAAAAAAAAAAACCTTTCTATTAAATTCAAGAAAATGAATTAATTTTTCGTTAGTTATTTAGAAATTTCTTTATATGTATGTAATCGAATTCAAATCAAATTATTTATTAATAGTTTACAATATGTATCTTTTCTGCAATCCACCTTAACTTCCGCTTTCTAGTTATCTGAAAAGATATACGCCCTTATTTCGCTTTTTTGTTGATGACCTCAGCATAAGCAAACTAAGTGAATAGTTAAATTAGTTAAAAATGGAATCAGTTAAACATTCTGCGAATAGCAGTAGCTTATTGTTATTATAAAAAAAAATCTACTGAACACATTTTATATGGAAAGAAATATCTTCAAATTAAATTGCTCGAATGGCCAAAAACAGATCCAAGTTTATGTTTGGGTGATTTGGTTCGAACATTTTCATTCACCAGTTTTCTCTTATATTCGAATCTATTTTATTTTGAAACTCAAATTGTCTCCTTTTTTTGTTTTCAGTTCTTAGCCTACTGAAAAATTTTCCAATTGAGAAAAATATAAGACGGAAAGAAAAAAAATTAAATAATAATATAACAACTGCAAACAATATTTAAAAAAGTCTTATGGGAAAATGTTCACACAGATATACGGATCTTAAATAGAAATTGAAATATTCATAATATGAATATGAATCAGACATATTGCATTATTGTTTTCCGCCATTCACTCGCATTTTGTATGGTTTGATATATTATCTGCAAAT
The DNA here is from genome assembly GCA_011634745.2 of Catotricha subobsoleta. Classification (NCBI taxonomy): domain Eukaryota; kingdom Metazoa; phylum Arthropoda; class Insecta; order Diptera; family Cecidomyiidae; genus Catotricha; species Catotricha subobsoleta. The sequence goes on from JAABKK020005490.1 coordinate 21,025, forward strand.
ACAAGTTACACCTTGCACAGTGTGCATGTCTAATGTCTACTAATACATTTTTAAAAAAAAAAAATTATTCCTACACCAACAATTCAATTGAATTGCAGTTGGGTCACTAATTCATCTAACAAAAGAGTAAATAGTATTCAAAAACTAGATAAGATTTCAATGTATTTGTAAAATAAACATAAGCCAATATACATACATTGAAGCTGACATAAAATAAGGTGAGGTACAACAATAATACAAGCTCATTTATACTATGTACCTATATCTAAATATAGACGGAGAAGATAAAAACGCCAGAATTCAGATACACCTTGCATTGTATTTTACTTTATTGTCTTCTTTTTTTTGATCATTTTGATGTGCAAATTTTAGTTTTAACAACATTTTGTCTCGGAAATGAAATGAATAAATATTTGAATCATTTAAATTAATATCAAACGGGAAATTTTTTAACTAATATTGTAAAACTATGTTAATTGATATCGCAATAATATTATCGTATGTACAGAATCTTAGTTATCGCATGGTTTGTCCTGAGTCTTGAAATTTAAGGTTCAAAATTGTTTTTTTTTTTTTTTCAATTTAATTAAACTGATGATGAAATTTATAATATACAATTATTCATACATTTATTTTCAATGTAAGAAAAATATGAAAATGTTTTCTTTTTTTTTTGTTGAAGTTTCGACGAAATTAAATTGAAACATTTTAAAATTAAAAATTATATGAAATCTAATTAATGTGACTATAAATAAGTATGTTGTAGTCTTCACCCTACTGAAAATATTTGCAAAAACCATACCTACCAATCGAAAATATAATTAATTTATACAAAAAATATACTTATTTGAGTATGCATGCATATTCATAATGGTATGGATTTAGTATGGAAGGCCGTGAAACTATACTAAGACCATAGCATTATCAGAAATCATACCCATTCAATCCATCCATACTAAAAGATATAGTGAATACATACTAAAATAAGAATCCATAATTATTTTTAGATATTATACTATTTTACTATTTTCGTTGATATAGAAGCAGCGATATTTTGATAAAATTGTAAATAAGAGAACATCATTAAATTGAAAGAAAAAAAAATCATAAAACAAATAATTATTTTAGATAAGCAAAAAACTGAACACTTTTCATGGTGTTTCATTAATTCCTAATAGGAATGGAATGACTTAAATGAACTACTACATCGCTTTTTCTGCTATTTAAAAATATTACATAATTTAAATAATTTGAAGAAAAAAAACTTTCAATTTCCCTTCCCTCTAATTTCTCTATTGATTAATATTTCAATGTCGTATACCGTTGAGCTATATTTCATGCAATAATCGAAGCACCCAAAGTTTTATAACTCATATGAAAATTAATTAATACTTAAACTGATTCTAATTCCATTTTTATTTTTTCAATACAAAAAATAAAAAATTTGACATCTTATCGATTTCCGAAATCCATTTTCAAATACATTACTAAAATTTATGCGATATTAACTTGCACGCAATTCGATACATAAATAGAATTTATTGGAATATAAATCAATAGTAGTGCATTTTAAAGAAATTTGCGAAGAAAATGAGCGATATGTTTTCAAATGATTTTAAAAATGTATAAAAAAAAATCGATTGAGTGTACCAGATTGGTATATCAAAAATTGTATGAAATTTGTATGTGTATGACGACAGGTAAACAGATCCAGACATCAGACAATAATAGTAAAATTGTTAAGCAATAAAAATTTTGTGGTATTCTGCTCACAAATTACCCAAGCTTAATGCTCTTGATATTATTTTTTTTTGTTTCTTTATTTTTCTAGCGTGAATCAATGGTATGAAGCATGAGCCATGGAGGGCATTGACCATTCTTTTTGTTATTTTTTTTTTTTTTTTCTTAAAGTACCTTTTCTGGTATTATTATTTTTATTATAAATAGTAATATACGCGAACTGTACAAAGTAATAAGCTAATGCGGTACTTTCTATATAAGAAATACGCGCATACCATACAATCAAGAAAGGCATACCTCAATACAGAATAAAAACATCTTAATATTATAATAATATGGCGAATTGTGTGTTGTGACTTGTGCGGATGCTGCGTTGGCTGATATATACATTTACTTATATATTTCATTTCATCTATGTGTAAAAAAATACTAGCAACGATCGTATGTCGGAACAATAAGTAATAATATATTAATGATTTTTAAATGCTATTTCTTGCGCAAAAATGTATATATATATTTATATATATTTATATATATTTATACTTATAAAGAAAAAAAAAATGAAATAAGGAAAATAATGTAACAAAAGGTATTATTAAAAATAAATTTTTATATGAAACTGTGAAACCAATATCTGAAACTAAAATTACTTATTTTATTGGTTGTAAACGCGCGTGTTCTATTTTGAGTGTTATTTTATTTTTATTCTCTATTTCTCTTCAGTTTACTTATTGACAATATATCTTTCCAATGAAATAACATTCTTAATTATATTGTGTTTGTGTATGGCTTCGGACTGTTGAAAGTATAAACATATTAACCGAAATTATTGTTTATGTTATTTTTAATTGAGTTAAAAGCGAGTAGGTATTTAATTCTTAAATAAACTATATTTATCGTTTGGTTTGAAATTCTAGTTTAAACAGAATTGGTTCTTTCATTAAGAACAAAATCAATATTCTTATGCGTTAAACCTTTAAACTCTGTTTTTTAATAAAAGATATATTATGAAGTAGATATATGTAAATTTTTACAATGGTTGTATTGACGGATTAGACTATTTATTTGTACACAATGCAGCAACTGTCAGATGCCTCTATTTAAAGAGAGCCCCGGTTTTACACATACAATGTTTACTTCTTTTCAAAAAAAAAGCGTATAATCTTTAATTCAAATATCTTACACATTTTGATGAATGCGTCTCCATAACTTTTAATCCGTCATTGCGCATTTTCAGATATAGTTTCGGAAAAAATATTGCATGAATAGGCAATGAAAAATTTAATATTCTTATAGACTTACTTCATTATCAGTCTGATAATTAAAATATAAGATAGAATAACGTAATGAAATTCAAAAAAATCTAATAAGATTTTAATAGTGAACAAAGTGGCGGTAATTAAATTCATTTTGCCTATTTTAAATCTATATAATTTATTT
>JAABKK020005501.1:3170-16357 GCA_011634745.2 Catotricha subobsoleta
AAATTAATATACGCAAATGAAATTTGAATACTTTTGACCTGTAAAATTGTATAAAAATCATACGGTGCAATGCATTTTTGTCATTTATAGTTTTGATTAATGTGATATTCAGTTTGAAGATGAAAGTGTTAAAACGAACCGATGTTATTTTTCTATTAATTATATGCTCAGCATTTATTGTGAGAGCAAAACCAAACCCAAACCTAATTAGTGATATTATAAAGAGAGGTAAAGACCTTATAAAAGCAATACCATATACAGGAATCAGAGTAGCAGATCGCGAAATAGACTTTATTCCAAAACCAGAAGACATATTTCAAATGTCAAAGGAAGTACTTGTTGCATTGCCAGAGGAAGTAGTTGCAGATGCTATTAACTCTATTTGTAAGTGTATTTCAATAAAGTTTTTTGATATCTTTTTTTTTTACAAACAATTATAATTTAATAGGCAGTACAGCTGTTTTTATAAATGCAATTAAGCCAAGATTTATGCCAGATGTTAACGATATGAATTTCGAATTTATTACACCGGATAACGTTAATATTACTGTGCCGCTCACCGATCCTGATGCTTTGTGGAATCATCCAAAATTTAACAAAGAATGGAATGTTGTCTTACTTATAACCGGTTGGAATTCAGATATAAATCGTACAAATGATGCTCTACAGACTGTCTATGCCGCATACAAATTGCGAAAAGTGAATTTTGTGGTAATTATATATCGCATTTTTAAAAACAACGTAGTCGTGATATCATATTTTATATATTATGTAATATTTTATTTGTTTTATTAAAATAAAGGCTTTCGACACTGGACGATTTGTTAATACATTATATATGTGGAGCGCATTTAACACCGAAGCATTGGGCGTTATTATTGGCAATGCAATCGCACGCCTGATTAAATATGTGGACATTAATAAAATACATTTAATTGGTGAGTGATTGAATTGATCAAATGCGTACATATCACAATAATTTGCTAACTTTTTTTTTTTTTTTTATTTAAATTTCCTTCATACGCATGTACAATATATAATAATGAATTCACATAGGACATTCTCTTGGTGAGCAATTTAACTAACAATAATATCTTGAAATTTTCTTCGACTAAATCAAACGATTCTTTTTCCAGGTGCCCATATGTGTGGATTTTCTGGTAGAGTGTTTACAAATTTGACCGGAAAATTCCTCCCACGTATAACTGGATTAGATCCTGCAAGACCATGCTTCAACGAAGGCGAAAGTTTGAATGGAATTCAAAGAGGTGATGCAACATTTGTGGATATTATCCATACTGATCCTGGAATTTTAGGAATTGCAGATCCAATTGGTGACGTAGACTTCTTTCCAAATGGGTATAAAAGTTTTATACTTTATTTAATAAAACTAATCATAAAGAACTTATAATTTTAATTCGAATGAAATAATTATGTATTACTTGAAAATATTTATAACTGACAGGCGTTACGCAATTCAACCAAGATGCGTCAATATTGTGTGTTCTCACAGTAGATCTTATGAGTTTGTATTTTTGCTGTATATAAGATATAAAAGTTATTTAACATAATACATTATTTTTCTTTGTATTACATTAGATATTACGCTGAAACAGTAATACCTGGAAACGAAAATAATTTAATTGCGACCAGATGTAATTCGATTTTAGCATTAGAAGATGGAAAATGTAATGGGCAGCAAATACCAATGGGATATAGTACGCCGACAACAGCGAAAGGAAATTATTTCTTAAAAACGAATGGTATGTCTCCATATGGCCGACCAGGCGTTTTAGCGATTGTTTCGAACCCAGTAAATGCAGTGACTCCAAAATAATGGCACATGAAATATTTTAGTATTTACCAAAAGAATTCGAGTGTGAAAAATGAAATGAAATCAAAATATTTATTTAAAAACAACTTTTTACATTTTTTTGTTAAAAACTTCATTCAATATTACGGTTGATTCTTAGTTAATATTTATAGATTTGTATTATGTATTATTAAAATTCAATTATTATTGAATAATATGTTTATTTAACGAATAATTAAAATATTTTTATAAATATTTATAAAATACATATCAATATAATTTTCTGGCAGCTTTCCTTAATTTTATGTAATAAAAAGTTTGAATTTGCTTCTAAAACAAAAAAAAAAACATGTTTATTTGATTTAAAGTTACTTTTCTGATAAAGAAAATGCGGTTAAGAGAACCCACATAAATACTTATATGGAACTAGTTGATGGTGTCTCTACTATTTGATTTTCATTAATTTAATAAAACATAGTGTCGTACTTCAAAATTGTGGTATAATGTAATCGAAATAAATTTAGAATTGAGGACATATTTTAATACAAATTATTAAAGCAAATAAATTAGATGAAGATAAGTTAGAATTAAAAAAAGAAAAATATTGACTTTCTAAATATTGAATAATTAAATGAACATGAATTTTATGGTTTTTACATGACGAACTCAGGCTGAATAATTAAAACTTAATACATGTACGAGTACTTTGTTCTAGTTTAATCAAATTTATTATGAATGAAGTTGTAATTTAGTTCACAATAATATAAAATATGCGAAATACATGTAACATTAGGGTGACCGTGAAATACATTTTTCTCCCGGATCTTGACAGACCAAGTTGTCAATAGTTCCTAAATTTCAATCTGAAACTGAAAAAAAAAAATTAAAATCGGTTGATGTTTAGAGGTTTCTTAAGGATTGCAAAATTTTCTATGGAAAACTTATGGAAACCCTTATGGAAAACCTATGGAAATTGTACTGGATTTCATCTCATCAGCGTTAAGGACACCGAAAATACATATATCAACCTGAATCGGTATTCTTGTTGGGCTTAAAAGTTTTAATATTCAGTATTGTACTTTATTTCTAGAAACTTTTCATTAAGGATCAAAAGTTAATGAAATTATATCTAGAAATAAAGTACAATCCTGAATTTTCAACATTTTAAGAACGACACAGAAATCACAATATTTTCGAAGTTGATGAGATGAAATTCAGTACAATTTCTATAGGTTTTCCATAGGCTTTCCATATACAATTTCATAATCCATAATGAACCTCTAAACATCAACCGATTTTCATTTTTTTTTTTCATTTACGGTCTCAGATTGAAATTAAGAAGCTTTAAACACTTTTGTTTGTCGAGATCCGAAAAAAAATGTATTTCGCGGTCACCCTAATAATGTAGCATATCGATTTTTTTTGTTTGATAATTAACAATATTTATGCGAAGTATTTAGCACTTTTCTATAATTTCAATCACTATGAAATTATTATTTCAATTTATGTATCGTATTATGTATTTGTTTTTATAAATTTGTATTTGTATATAATTTTTTGTACGTTATTATTTTCATATATACAAAATTCTGAGAATTCAAGTGAAATTCTAATCAAATATATAATAGGCAGCAACCACTTTTACCATAAATAAAAATGAAATAAATTTTTGATTTCATGATTAGAGATAATTCTATTATTGGTACTAACCAGAATCTTATTATATTCTCACAGAAAATCTTATAATATTTTATACGTAAATCGTAAATTACGATTCGTAACAGATAAATTTAAGAAGTTAAATAATTTCCTAAAAAATCGTTTTCAGAATTCCAGCGAAAAGAATATGATTTGCAAGAAAGTGGAATGAGACTTAGATCTGGCGGCGTCGTCAGCAATAAGAGATTATTTCTTGGAACCGGATGTAAAATTAGAATATTTTTTAAGAATATTTTAAGATCGTTATTTTTATTGAATTATTTAATAATAATGTATAAAATTTGGCGAATTGAATAAAATTTGGCAGCTTTTTCTTCTATTTCGTAATTTAATAATTAATGATAATTAATTTTATACATAATTTATGGTTTTTATTTGAATGAGTACGGATGGTTTAAGGTTAAAATCAAAAATATATTCCGAGTATTTAATTTGTTTTCGTTTCAAGTCTAAACAATATTTTAATAGTCAAAAAAAAAAAAAATCGAATGAAATTTGCATTCCATCTGATATTGTCATTTTCATATTTTTTTTAGAAAAATGTTAAAATTCAACAACAATTATTTGTGAAAATTGAAACTATTAAATGTTGGACAAAAAAATCGGCAATTTCTATTTTCTTTTTGAATTTTAATGATTGAATAAATCAACATTTTAAAGGAAAAATAAACGTCATCGGCTGTAAAATCACAAAAATAGAAATACTGCAAAATAAAAATTTAGAAATTATCAAAAAAATGTGTCGTCACAGTTTATTGCGCGTTGGCACGAAGTAAAATTTAGGATATTTCCGCTTTTTTTATTTATTAAAAATTATTTCAATTTGAATTATTTGATTTCTATTAACATTTTACCATAAATAAAAGTAATTAGAAATCGCAAATAAAGACCCTAGTAGAAAAGCATACCATACCTATGGGTCATAGGTCTGCATGAAAAAATATGTGGTATAAAAATATACCAAAAATAAAACATGGTATGAAAACATACCAAAACTTATTATATTATAATAAATAATTATTTATTAATAATCAAATTGGTACATCACTATATTTTACGTAAACATAAATATATTATCACGACGATAAAATTCTGCGTCTTTTGGTTAGTTAAAGACATCTTACCACTAAATCTTGAAACAAACCATATTTCATTTTTGGTATATTTTCATACCATAATTTATTTTTGGTTTGTTCTTATACCATATTTCGTCTCTGGTATAATATTATACCGGATTTCATTTTTCGTATATTTTTATACTATATATATTTTCAAAACTTTGGTAATACCATGCAGACCACTGGTTTGGTTATAGATTCGGTACATGGACCGAGTATGGTCACTGATTTCACGGAAAACCATACTGAATCCATACTAAATCCATAATGAAATAAGTATGCGGTTTTAGGTATGGACTGACTATATGTTCGTCGGTGTGGCTTTAGTTAAAAATTTCCAGTAGGGGAATGACAAAAAAAAAACATAAAGTAAGTACTTATTCAAATTAAGGGCAAAAAAGAAAGAAAATAATAACAACAGTCAAATTTTGAAGAAATTCAATTTATTCTGAGGAGAAATGAAATCAGTAAATTAAATGAAAAAACAATTAGAAGAAATATCTATATTTTGGTTTAATGCCTTATTGACGTCGTCGTCTCTGTTCAATTCCATTGAATATTAAACAATAAAAAAATAATTTATTAATAATTGTTTATTTTATTTTCCCGTTCAGCGGTATTTCAAATAAATATTCTTCGTAACAATTTCATCATATTCTTCTTTTTTTTTTTCAATAACAATTTATGTGAACCACTTCAGACAAGCTGATATCAAACATTTACATAAAAAAAAAATTCTTTTCTTATAAGAATGTTATTTATTTTATTGATTCATATATATTTAAATAGTATTTACTGTTAACGTATACAATAAGAATTTTTCTGTATTGTGATATAACAAGGCTGTCGCAACGCTATCATTGACGCTATTTACAATTTTTCTTTTATTCTCATTGAATTTCTAGTTAAAACTAAATTAAGTGAAAGACTTTTATCCGATGTAAAATATATATATATGGGCAATTCTACCGTAAGGCACGTTACATGGTTCCAACGCTTTGGATTAAATTGTGTAGATTCCAATAGTCAAAAGTTCTTAGAAAAATATGCATTTAAACGTCACGAAACGTTAAAAAATCTCCTCGGCTTGTGAATCAATGGGTTATCTTTTTTAATTTTAGGCGCATACTACATACTTAAGCTGCTAGCAGCTGAAATTATCAGCGGAAAAAAAGATATTTCATAATCGATATTTCGGATCGATTTGATGTAAAGACAAAAACTTAGGTCTCTCAAAAACACATAATTTTACAAATTACCGACTTAAACTAAGATATCTCGAAAAATATACAACCTACACTAAAGTAATGTGTGAACAAAATAGTGGTTTTGATAGATTAAGATTTTTGCCCTTACATCAAATCGATCCGATCATTACTTTTCGATTTCTTTTCAGCTGGTAAATTTCAACTGCTAGCAGCGTACGTGTTTTATGGGCCTTAGTTAGATGAAGATTATCAAAGAAAATTGTATATTCATTTTAATTAAAAAAAAAATGCTTGCAATATTGTTAAAAAAATCCCTTTTAGCGATAGGTGAAACGTGCCTGAAGCCTAGCGTTTAGGCTATTACAAAAGTGCTAAAACTACTAAAAAAACAAAATTGAACAAAAATCTTGTATACTACGATCTTTTCTACTTTTGAAATACCAGTATTTCTTCCATACATCATCATCATCTTTCAAATATCTCCTTAAGAAGTTTTTGATTATTTTGTTTTGAATCAGAATCTTTTAAGAAAAACTGTTTTCAGCAAATAAAAAGAGTATTATCGCTTTGACAATATGTTTTTCTTTACAAAGTGATGAGAATCGATACTTAACACAACTTCAATTTTATAGTAACGCATTAAACAGTATAGAATTAAAAATATCTTACATAAATCGTTTTTTGCATTTTTCCGATTTATTGTCATTCGCTGAGACTAAATTTCAAAATATAAATACACAAAGAATAGAGTTTTTACGCTTTATTATAATTAAGTGGTATTTTTCTTTTTAAATTGCTTTTGATTTGATTGACGATTTTATTATTAATGCTGACAACAGCATTACAATTATTAAATAAATATATGGAAACGAAATTTGAATATCTACTTTGTCTTGCATCTGCAATTTATTTGTACAACTAAAAATTGTATAAAAATGTTATTTTGAAATGCATTATCGTCATTAATAGCTTTGATATTAAATATAGCGTACATATATTGATTGAATAAAATAAGTTTTTCATAAAAATGAAAGTGTTAAAGTGCAGTGAGGTTGTTTTTGTATTGTTCATATGTTTGATTATTGTTGTGGGCGAGGCTGTGCCAAATGCAGAACCAAAATCTAGTATAATTCGTAATATGTTTGAAACAGGTAAAGATCTTATAACGTCGTTTGTACCAACACCAGACGATATACTTAAAATGTCAAAGCAAGTATTTTTCGGATTACCGCAAGATGTAATTGCGTACGCCATCAAATACGTTTGTAAGTGTGATTTCGATATATTTTTTTTTCAGGATTTAAGTGATAGAATTATTTTAATAGGCAGTTCACCTCGTATTGGAAATGCTATAAAACAAACAACATTGCCAAATATAAATGATATGATTTTTGAATTCTTAACACAAAATAATGATAGCGTTAGTATTCCACTCTTAACACCTGAGGTATTGTGGAATCATCCAGATTTCAAAAAAGATTGGGACATTGTTTTGCTTATAACTGGCTGGAATTTACATTTAGATCGGGATAATGATGCTATGAAAACCCTTCATTCAGCATACAAACTTAGAGATATAAATTTTGTGGTGATTATATATTTGTTACATTTTGTACAATACCGTTGTACAGTACAGTTATTTGTATTAGAATAATATTAATGATATTATTCAATCTTTGTGAGTATACAGAATGAATTTTTCTTTATTTTTTTATGTTTTATTTAAATAAGGTATTTGACACCGGACGTTATGTTAATTCATTATCAACTTGGAGATCATTGAACACCGAAGAATGTGGAAGAAATATTGGCCATGCTTTGACGCTACTCATTAACTATGTGGATGTCAATAAAATTCATTTAATTGGTAAGTGATTTTAGAAATTCGTAGCATTACACATATAGAATAATTAAATGTAATAACATAATAAATTCACATAGGTAATGCCATCGGTGCACACCTATGTGGCTATGCTGCCAGATCACTTACAGATTTAACAAACCAAATGATACCGCGTATAACAGGCCTAGATCCAACCATTCCATGTAACGAAGATGAAGAGACTTTGTATGGACTTCAGCGAGGCGATGCACTATTTGTGGATGTTATACACACAAATGGTGGGGTCTTAGGAATTGAGGAAGCAATCGGTGATATAGATTTTTATGCAAATGGGTAAAAACAAAATATTTCTGGAGTTATTATTATTAATTTTGCAGATAGATAAATGTAATCTTCGTAAATGTCTCACAATTATATAGCATTTCAACACTTCAACCAGGATGTTTGACATTAATTTGTTCTCACAGCAGAGCTTATGAATTTTATGCTGAAACAGTGATTCCAGGCTACGAGAATAATTTTGTTGGTACAAAATGTAGATCATTTTTAGAATTACATAATAAAAAATGTGATGGTCAAAAAGTGGTAATGGGATTGAAAACACCCAAGTCAGCAAAAGGAATTTATTACTTGGAAACTAGAACAAAAGCACCATTCGGTCGAATGTGAAATTCGAAAATTGCTTCGGAATGTGCAAGATCTATTTTTCTGCGTAATATCAATTAAAGCTTATAATATTCTTCAAAATGAATAAATCACATAATATAAAATTTATATTTTTTTTAATTAATTTGTTTTACATTATTTGTTGTATTAGCGGTCATGTAATTTAACATCATTATCTTGAATAAATCGTACGTTCGACGGAAGTTCATTTCAATTGGTTGGAGTTCTGATGCATCATAGGTTTGCGCATGGTATTACCAAAGTCTTGAAAGAATATATGTTATGAAAACATACCAAAATCTATTATTTATTAATAACAAGTTGTCAAACAGGATACTGGATACATGATTTCATTTTACGTAAACATTTATATTATCAAAAGGACAAAATTCTGCGTCTTTTCGGTTGGTTAAAGGCCAATATCTTACCACTAAATCTTAAAATAAACCATATTTCATTTTTGGTATATCTATCTATGTATTTATACCATATTTTGTATTTGGTGTAAATTTTTATATATGCAGACCTCTATGTGATGAACATATCAAATTTATTATGTGCACTTATACGTAATAATTTTCTATGATCCACTTGCACGAGTTCTGTAATTGAATGACAAAAGATCCTGGAAGAAGATACTCAATAGCAATACACTTAATTAATTATATATAATAAATAAACTAATTTCTTAAAATTTATCCGTACAAATCTTTAAACGCATCAACTAATCTATTAATAAAAATTAATAAATAATATTATTGTTAGATTACCACCGAGATTTATTAGAACTATTTCAACTAATTACTAATTGTTATCATACGATGTAATTTTATAATGCCGTTGATCTGGCATTAAGTGTTATCTGCAAATGTCACGAATGGCATTATACATCTTTATACATTTCGTGACATTTGCAGATAGCACCTAATGCCAGATTAACGACGATATGTTCAAACATTCAATTAGAATATTGAAAAATGAACATACAGCTCATACCTACATAAATTTATTTGCCTGTCGTAAATTCAATTAATAAATATTTTAAGAATTTTAGGAAATTTAAACATTGCCAATTATAATAAATAGCAATAATTATCAATAATAAGTAATTATTATAATAAATGGAACATATTTCTCTTAATATGCAATTCTTATTTCTTATGCACTTGATGCAATCATATTGGACTGAATAAAGCTTTGAAATATATTTCGAATAATCTTTCTTCTCACATTTGTGCTTTACATTTATGAAAGTTTACATTCATGTGGAACAAGTTGGTGGATGTCTCAGCTATTATTCGGTTAATTATTATTTTATAATGGTGGAGTTAGAATGTTTCTCATATCATAAATGTCTCAAATAGAAAAAATCCAATTCAAATAATTAATATTGATTCTAAACTATAAGTACATAAGTATTTTAATAATATATTAATTAACACTTACTCAAAAATAAAATACGTCAGAATTTTTTTTTTTTATTTTCAGCTATAGAATTAAAAAATATTGGACACTTTATACATAGACAAAACAAAACTATGTTTAATTCAAGGATGGCAAACATCATGACTTTTATTAAAATTGATTTCAATAAAAAAAAAAAAAAATGTTCATAAAATAACATTAATAACTAATCTTGAATTATACATATTAAGCGTAACCAATAGAATTAAATAAAAAGAAACTTTCAAAAAATTACATTTTATTATTAATGAAATGAAATCAGTAAATCAAATAAAAAAACAATTAGGAGAAATATTATGTTTAAGTTTATGGCCATATTGGCTTCGTCGTCTAAGCTATCGTCTATCACGATTATTCTTATAATACATATTATATTGAATATTCAATAATAAAAAAAAAAATATTAATGGATTACATTTTCCGCTTCAGTTGCATTTCAAATAAATATTCAGCTTTGGTATATCATCCTATTCTTTATTCCAATATCAATTTATGTGAAGAGCTTTCAACAAACTGATATCACATTTAGTTTATAGACTAAACATATAATAAGTAAGTACTTATTGTACAACATCTTATAAGTGTTTTTTTTCTTCATATAAAATGTTTATTGATATTAGGTGCAATGTGCAATATTTGAATATCAAAAAGAAGGGGTATGGGGAAAGTTGTGAAATAGATTTAAATGAACGCAGATTTTTTTTCGGAATTGTAAGTTAAGTTTTTGTACTCCTACCAACGACTTGAATTTTTGTATAAAAACGAGAGAAAAAATGTATAGGAAATTTCACAACTCTACAGAAAAGCGATCAATTTGAATATATCTTTATATACATGACAGTGACGAATTAACCCTTATGCACAGTGGTGCAATTGCCGGGAGGCCCCCAACATTTAGGAACCCCCGCGTGAATATTGTTTTTTTTTAAATATTGTTCGCAACAAATTACAAAATACACACGGTATGTTTTTTAAGTTTTAAGAAACTGGCTAAAGGTTCAAGACGCTTTTTTCGCGGGTATTTTGGAGAAATAGTATCTTTTTTCAGTAGCTTACGGGACATCAGCGCGAGATTTTTTAAGGTTTTTGTTTTGACTTAAAAAAAAATAAGGTCAACGCGAGTGTATCTACAACTTCAAGAGCCTCAAGCACATCGAAATCTAACTTATTTTCAAAATCATTTATACACGTTACTCAGGAGACCAAATGCTACTTAAAATATGATGGTACCGGCAGTTCTGAAACATTCGATCCACCCTAATGTGTAATATACCTTTTTTTTTGCCAGAGGTTTCCACTACTATTGATCCGTCACTGATACATAAATCTTAGAAATCACTTTAATAAATTAAGAACTGTTAAACCCTAAAAGTTGTTTACTTCCGAAAATGCCAAATTTTTAAGGTTTAGTAACTCTCCTTTTTGATATCAAAAAAAAAGAAGCAAAAACTAAATTCACTCCACCCTAATGTGCATGTACTTTGATTTTTTTTTGTATTATTATTGTTAAAACATTATATCCGATATATATTTATATTAATTTCTAACATGTATGAATATATACTGGAATACCCAATTTCTCTATGTCAGTAAATATCTGTAAAAAATTTTGGGCTGCCATATACATTAAAGGTTTATCGAAAACCTAAGGGTTAAATTGATTTAAATCATTCCTACCCTAGATATAAGACTCCATATTTTACAAATATTTTTCAGTTACTTGTTAATTAATACGTTGATGTTCAGTCACCTCAAAAACTCAGTAAGCCTCAATATATAATTTATGCAGAACAACGCAAAAATACTAATTATCTCATAATATTTTTCCTAGTAAAAAAAAAAACATTTTCAAACGCAACGACAACGACATCAACAGTATCAACACATTAATGCTTTGATGAACTTTAACAAAAAGCATTGTGTTTTATATATTAATTATATTTCGAGAATAAATGTTATGCTTGCGAATTTTATTTGTTATTAATTTATTTATTTAAAACTTTATTAATTGGACTAAAAAATATCGTATTTATGCTTTTTCGAACAGAAAGAAAAGTTTATGTTTCACATACATTTCGAAATACAAAAGGAATGTTGAATAAATGTTGAGAGAGAATATTTATTAAAAGTTGGTAGTGCGTGTTAGTTATTGTGCTTAAATAAATTTATAAATTTTCACACAAAATTATCACAGATAAACTTTTAAAAACATTTATTTATATTTTCATATTAGTTGAGATAACTTTTAAAATATTTCATATTCTGAATTAGTTGACATTTTATTGTTGAAAAAAAATATTATTATGCGATACAAATAGAAATTTAAAAAAAAAATTATTCGGAAATAATGTAATAAAGTTTATTTTTTTTTAAATTATTATTCACCTGTTCATACTGTTAGGTTTGAGGGAAATTTACTTACTTTCGAATTTCGATTTGAAACTATATGGAACAGTATAGTCTAGTGCAGACTTTCTGAACAGATTTTTTTTTGTGGGGGGGGGATTGGAGGTTTTCTCCCCAAGAGCTCTGAATATTCTATGAAATACAGGTGAAAAATGTATTGGAAAATACAGACCTTTACTAAAACATCTAAATCTCTAAAACTCCAACAAAACATTAACTCTATTGTATAACCATATATTCAACTGAACATCGAAAAATGTTACATAATTTCTTTCAGCAGAAAATTAACCAATATTTAATATACATAATTACATATAACGTAAATATAGTGCATCTGAAACAAGTAGATTCGATAATTGATCTGGGTGTCACATTGGATACTAAACTAATATTTAATGAACATATTGAGGAAACTGTTTAGTTTTTTTTAGTACACAGAGAGTACTCTCAAATTAACGATTAACTTATTATAAATATGTTACGGTCCGCATGCATTTAAGACCGAATATAAAGCTCGAAATATATTTCTAATAATCTTTCTTTTCTCATTGTGCTACAGTTACGAGAGTTAACATTTATGTGGAACAAGATGGTGAGAGTCTCAGCTATTCTTTATTGCATTAATTTTTAAATAGATGGAGTAGAAAGATGTCTATTGTACGGTAGGTATAGAAGAAATAAAAAAATAATTGAAATATGACTGCAATAATAGTTTTAAATGCAGTAAGATTATCTTATTCATTCAGAATGAGCATTAAACTCGAGTTAATTAATAATTATCTCAGACGTGTATTTCAAGAATAATTTTTCTGTTATTGGAAGTATTTTAAGATTGATTAATATGTAATTGTAAATATATTTATTCATAACTCTCTATAGCTCTGCGAGCATAAAAATGTCCGTATAGTTTGTATAAATTCATAAATTTTCTCATATTAAAACTCATATTT
>JAABKK020005512.1:0-26494 GCA_011634745.2 Catotricha subobsoleta
AAATGACATTTGATTTATATCGTGATTTATATCATGATTTATATCAACGTGATTTATATCATAACAACCCTGGAAAACATTTTACATAAAAGTATGTTTTTCTCCTTATTTTTAGTTTAATACATTTTTTAGCTGAATGTATTCTAATACCAATATACATTATAATTATTCATTAAGCATCAAAATTAGAAATATTGAACTTTTTCCCATTCTTATCATCGGGTTAGATTGCTTACAATTTCGTGTGACAAAATTTAATATTTGCACAGAAAACTTCCAATATTTTGTCGAGCTATTCATTTAAATTTTAATAAAAGACCAGATAGAACGATTTGGATTGATGCAGACAAAATTGCGCAACAAACTAGTTGCAAAATCAACTAAACTTGTATTAAACAAAGATTGCGTGATAAAGAAAACTCAGTGGACAGAAGAATACATATATTTAAAATTTATTGTGCTCTGAATTAACAGAACTTATATTCTAATATTTAATTTGTTTTGACATAATTTTCATTTCATAATAAAAGAAAACATAATTTTTATGTTAATCATAATAACTTACGCGTCTCTTATTTTTAATTATTTTTTTTCAAATTTAGGAAAAAAAACATGGTTTAAACAAATGTCTTAAACGTGTTTTGTTTAAAAAAAAAAAAACACATTTTTTAACAGCCATTATAATGAGTAACTTTTTCGTCCATTTATGATGTAATAAGATTGATTGAAAATTAAACAAAAAAGTATTTAAAGCATGAATTCGTTAATTAAATTGACGGTTTAGTTCTTAAGAATTGGTTCTTATCAAATAAAATTGGAGATTCGGTTCAAGCCAAATGAATAGCTGTAATAGTACTTATTTCTTCTTTTATTTGTCTTAATAAATGGTAAACTTTAGTTCTTAATAATATGACCGTTCAATCATAATCAATCAACACTATCTATGTACCAAATTTATAATCCATGTATGTTCAGCATCCTATACATTAATTTGTAGTAGAAATGAGAATAATAATAATCACCAAGATTATTTATTTTCTAATAAAATATACTTTTAGTTGTTGGATTCTGTGTTTTAAGTTATGGCCGATATGTAATATTATTAGTATATAAAGATAAACATTGATCATTCTCAGACACAGACTTGAAATGTTTCCTTAAATTTATTACATAAAATTTTCCACATTAATCTGTGATAATGAATTGTATATTCAAATATACATACTAACGAGAAATAAATAGTTATTAGATTTATTTTTTTGAAAATAAATTATATATAAGAAAAAAGCGGTAATTAGTATGCTAGGTTTTATCATGTTCCGTTCTTACAAATACATTTTTTTTAAATTAAATTTAAAATATGTAATAAAATTAAATGGAATGTTTTCATGAAACGATATTTTTTTGAAAAGTTTCATGAAACTTTTCAATTGAAACTTTTCAATTGTAACTTTTCAATTGAAACGTTTCACGGATGAAATGTTTCAGAAAGAAAAAATCCAAAAAAAACGTCAAAAAATTGTATAAACGATAGAAAACAACAAAAAATTATAATATTCGTTTGAATTCATTTATTTTCATTATTTTATTTAATATTTTGTTCAAAATAATATTATTTTTTAAAAAGCAATTATTAATAAATAATAATTAATTAAATAAATAAAAAATTCTTTGTGAAAAGTTTCATAAGTTGGTGAAATCTTTTCATGAAAGGTTTCAAAATTGAAAAGTTTCAATGAAACTTTTCAACGCTACAATCACTGGCTACACTGTTTATATTCCATGTTAATATTCAGTATACAGCATACCATACACGACGTATTACATTGATATAACACTATGTAAAACCATATGAATACGTCATGTTACCATCATGTATATGTAGATGTACGACATATTTTATTTGTTTATTGGGATTGTTATACCAAATTATTTACCTAAATACTGTGATTGTTCTTTTATTATACATTAAAACTTGAGATTACCGAAACCTTAGGTTTGTAATTTTAAACACGGCAAAACATGCTAAACTCGCTTAAATCTGGCTCGAAAAAGTTCTGGAAAATATCTAAAACAATAAGAGGTAAATTTAAAAATGTTACCAGCAACCTAAAATTTAATAATAAAGTCTTAATAACAAATGAAGAAAAAGCTGAGGTACTGGCTGGCACATTTTACAAAGCTCACACACTTACCCTTAACACAGCTCACCCAAATGATAATTTCATCAATCAAAATGCTATAATAACATTTTATACACACCCAATTCATCATCTAACGTTATTACCATCACTCCAGCGAAATTAAAATCAGGTATTCAAAAATTAAGGCCTTTTAAAGCGCCGGGACCAGGCGCGGACTGGCCCAGGGGGATAGGGGGACAACTCCCCCGAGGCCCCACGTATATTCAAATTTTTTATTTTTTTTTAACAATTTTTTTACAATATTTCAATTTATCCACTTCCACTATTCATAATTTTTATAAATCCACCGTTAGGCGGAGAATCAAAATGTCTTCAAAATTACCCCCCCCTGAGATTTGACAAGAATTTTTTTTAGAATCGATTTTCTGGTGGGACCTTTGTTTTTTTCAGTTTTTAACTTTGATTTGGAAAAAATAGTATCTCTTTTTTCACTTTTCTAATACGATTTGTACGATTTGCATACAGCGCGGTATTTGAAGGCCGAAGACGGTTTTTTTGAGTTTGAGGCAGAGTTTTGCAAGGTGGTGGAAGATTGAAGACCTTTTTTTTTAGGTCTCTATTACGATTTGCATACAGCGCGGCAGTTGGGCTCAAAATCTGCAGTCAGCCTGAAAAAAATTATGCAGTCATGAATCTCAGTTTCAACAGGCAAGATTTTTACACTCAGTTATCAGGCATAATAATTTAACTTCCGGTTATTGGAGCTGAGCTTTGATTTAGAGAAAATAGTATCTTTTTTACGTTTTCAAAATACGATTTGCATACAGCGCGGTTTTTTCCGCAGTATTTGAAAAAACTGAAGACCTTCTTTTTTTTTAGGTCTCACTTCCATTTTTTTTTTATTTTAATTTGAGGCCCTACTGACTAACTCCCCCGAGGCCCTTAGGGCCCCAGTCCGCCACTGGCCGGGACCAGATGTATTACTAAATATTCTTCTTAAGAATTTACCACTGAGAGCGATAATAAAGCTAAGTCAAATTTTTAATAAATGCTTTCAAATTTCATATTGGCCCACTCACTTTAAAAAAGCTAAAATTATGCCAATACCCTAAGGCTGGGAAAGACCACAGTAATCCAAAAAAACTAATCATAATCATAATCATATATTAGAGCAAAAACAATATAAAAAATCAACAGGATCGACGTGGAAAAGGCTTTCGACACCGTGTGGCATAACGTCCTAATACACAAATTAAATAATGCGGGTTTTCCCATTGAGCACACTAAATTTATTGCCTCTTTTCTTCAAGACCAATCATTTGAAGTTTATATCATGGGCCAAAAATCTGCTCCTAAGGAAATACCAGCCGGGCTTCCGCACGGCTCGATATTATCACCACTTTTATATGCAATTTATGTGGCTGACTTCCCAAAACTTCGTCAAACTAAACTAGCTTTTTTCGCAGACGATATCTACGTTTCACCAAATCGTTCAAATACTATCATTGAAAAACTAAATAAAGCACTCATAGTTATCAACTCCAACTATTCTAAATGGAAAATCAAATTGAACACCGAAAAAACTCAAGCTATTCTATTCAAATTCAACAATAAGAAAATTAGAACACCCACTATTAACTTGATGTTCAATGGTGTTGAAGTCAAACTAAATAAAAATGTCACCTACCTGGGCCTAACCCTAGACCACAAATTAAATTACGCTGATCTTATTATTAAGGTAAAAGAAAAAGCCAATAAATGTGTGAAGGCAATGTATCCGATGTTGGCATTTAAATCCAAACTTTCGGTCAGCAACAAATTAATATTATTCAAATCAATTATTCGACCAATTATTACTTACGCAGTGCCTATCTGGATGACAACAGCAAAATCCCACTTGAATGACTTACAAATCGTTCAAAATAAATGCCTAAAAACTATCTTCAATCTCCCTTGGAGATATCCAATTTCTGATCTCGTCGCACTTACCTATATACCTAGAATTGAGAATTATATTAGAGAAATTAGGTTGGTTCATACCAACAGAAGCCGACTCTCGGATTATCAAATAATCAGAAATCTCTATTAAGAAATGACACGTAGACTTAAGCTAAACATAACGTAAACATTCATCATATTTTTTGGGTTTTTTTCCTTTCAAAGAAAAATTAAATTACCTAATTTAATATATATATATATAGCAACTATTATACTTAAGCTTTAAAAATTCGGACTCTGTTGAAAATCCTAAGGACTAAAACTCGGAAATAAATTCTAATGTGACTAAAATGTACATAAAAAATCTTGAATGGAAAAAAGTAAACAAATTATAACAATTATAAACACGGGTAATTTAAAAACCCTGAGTTTTTAAATGTCAAAAATACCTTCGGTTTTAGTATTTATGAACGCGGGTAAATGAAAATATATTCAAGTTGTAATCAAAACTCGTGGATTTTGGTAAGTAAAATTTGCACGCGTTTGAGGGTAAAATAATTGAACAATAACAAAAAATATTAAATATAGATAAGTTTATTGTATCAGATCAATAGGAAACTGTCACTGTCAATTGATAGTAAATAAAACCTCGAGTTTTAATATTATTATCCCCTTATAGTTGAGGGAAAATAGCTTCAAAACCCGGTTAACATTTTCTAGCCCATAATATTATGATGAAAACACTTAATAAAAGATCAGAACAGTTTATGATCATAAATTAAGAAAAGTAAGAATGAGTTTAACTATTTTGTAAACAATAAATTATTTTTTGAATTGAAAACTTATAAATAAATAATTTCTTTGTTGATAATTAGATTTAAATTACGTTTTTTGTTTCTAAATATTTCATCATTAAACATAATCAGTGGCGGATCCAGGAATTTTCACAGGAGAGTTTTCAATATAAATGTTTCGTAACAACAAGTTGAGAGAAAATACTATTTTCAAAATACATAGTTGGCTTTTGTACTAAACTCATACATTTTTTTTTACTTTTAAGGTTAGTTTAATTACCTCAAATCTATGCATCTATGCTTGAGACTTTAAGGGCCAACTGCGCGAATTTAAATGTCAAACTGTTGAACGTTGTTGTATTGCGATATAAAATATTTAGCAGGAGAAATTCTTAAAATTGAATTTTTGTTGGTTAGATTTCATGATTTTTTATTTGCTGCCCAAATATTCTGATGCTGATGCTTCTGATACTGAAAATTAAATTTAAAATTTTTAGGAATGCAAAGCATCAATAGCTCGCTCTGGCTACGGGCCGGGCCTGCTTTTGTCGCTTATATTATCGAGGTATTTCTAAACTAATTTTATGTTCTGCAGCACTGGTCTCAATTTTATGCCAAATATCAGAAAACTCGGTAATACATTCATTTTGTTAAGAAATTAAAAGGTAACATTTATTGTATCTAGTGTAACACAGATTTCACAGGGGGGAGTTTGAACCCCCAAAACCCCTCTGGATCCGCCAGTGAACATAATATTAATAAAATACGAATACACCGGCAGCTTTTTTATTAAATACCTTTACAAAAAAGGTTTTTTTTTCTTAATGAGCTTAAGAAAAAAAAACTATATTATTTATGAGTCGTTTGAATTTTTAAAAATGTAAGTATTAGCAAATTTTAAGAATATGGTAAAGAAAGCGGCGCACAATTACCTATAAAAACTAAATATTCGCATCTTTTGTTAATTGGTTCATTCGAACAGAAAGCATATCATATTCGCTCTTCTCCCTATTTTATGCTACGCAATTTTATTATTTCTTCTTATATATATATTACTTAACCTTAACATTTTTATATAATTATTAATTATATTTTATAGATATTAAGTTTCTAACATCACATGTACATACAGTAAACAACTGCTATTAACTTATATAATAATAGTCAACTAGCAGCATTTCATTAGCAAACATTAAAATTTATATTCAATTATATGTAAGTAATTATTATTGTGTAATACTTGATTTTTCTTTTCATCATCTTTGAATAAATTCTGTAAATGGGATATAATAAAAGACATAAAACAGTTATTTTATGATTTTATAATGACGGAATGATAAAAATATATGAGTTATTATTTAGAAATATTTAAAATTATGTCAAGGATAAAGCCAAACTCAAGAGCATGTACTATCAATTTTGTTTTATGAACAAAAAGTAAAATATAATAGCGGAGAGATCGTATATTTTTAAAGAAAAATTTCTGCATTAAACAAAAATAAAAGAAAGGAAAAAGGGTTGTTCTTTGATGTATTTATTCAGAAGTTAATTAGTCACGAAACAGGTAATTTCGAAAGTTTTTCTTTTAAAATAATTGGTTTTTTTAAATATTCAAATAGAGTTGCGTAACGTTATCAAAGAATCGTGTCATTATAGTAGCCTCTAAGCAAATACCAGAATAGAATTCATATAAACCATACAATTCTAAAAATATTCATTATCAAATTATTGCGATTGATTCTTACGCAAATAGATTTGATAGATACGACACATGCAAAAAAATATGTAGGCCTAAAATATGAAAATATATTTTTTTTAATTTCTATATGTCCTAAGTCAACACTGCGTGTATAATTGCGTTGCTCATTATTACAACATACAACACGAGCCATAAAACTAACAGAGAAAAATTTTCTTTTAGAAAATGTATGGGGATAAATCGCGTGGTTGGGTTTTGTTGTTGCAAAGAAAGTAAGGGATTTTTTGTTAACAATTAAAATAAGAAGAATCAACCAAGTTAGGCTACTATTAATTTTATTTGCTGAAAAGCTTAAAGAATTTCTGAAATGTAAATTTTGAAATAAAGAAAATATCATTAATTGAAGTTTATTTAAAAATCGAAATGCAAATTTATACATTATTTAATGTTTACTAATCATTCTATTTTAAAAGATATAAAATCTTTTTTCAGCACGTGATACGCTTTAGTTAAAACATAATTTCATAACGAAGAATTTGTGAAAATTTATTTATTTGTATAAATATAATACTAATATTAATATTGATTGCCAGCAATACAGAATTAACAAATAATGTATTTTTATGAAAATTATACAGAATTAAATTTATTAGAGTACAATACGGTTAGCAGATATCCTGATTTCATTGTATTTTTTCTAAAATAAAGCAAAGTTCTTTTGTCACATTGTCTCAAAAAAAATTCTTTATCAAATCGACTGAAAATTTCGCTCATTTATATGTTGTTATCAGGCTTGTTTAAGTATTTTGACACTTAAACAGTAAATTATATTACACCAGAATTGGATAAGTAACTATACTGGATACTTGAAAAGGTACCTGGTAGTTAAAAATAACACTCAGTATCTTTTCTCAGAGTGTTTGAAATAAATATTGAAGAAATATTAAAGTTGAAATAATTGTTCAGTATTTGAAAATGGTAAGTAATTAAATAATTGCAAGTATATTTCTGATTAAAAAAGTTCTATTAGATAAAAAAACCCAGTAAAAGAAGCGCACATTTAGTTATTAAATTAAAGGTAATTTTATTTGAAAGCATTTTAATTTTTAATTTCATTTATTTTTTTAATATATATATAATGTAAAATAAATCAACACAAGTTCTTTAATTTTCTACTACGAGTAAAAATATAAATAATATATAAATTATCCAAACAAATACAATTACTACAAATTCGGTACTTACTTCAGTAAAAATTGATATGTATATTTAACAAGCCTTGATTTGATTATGATTGTATTGTGAAATGTTTTATCATTATTTTTACTGCAAGCAATTTAACTAAAAATGTCTTCTATTTAAAGATAGTTATCAATAGCTTTTGATGGAATATTGATTCGGACGTCTAATAAACACCTTTGTCAAGATGATTTTTTTAGTACTATATGTTTGGATGAAACTGTTTTGATAATTATTTTATTTTACTTAACGAATATTAACCACTCGACGCGTTGAGCAATTAACATCGAGTTATCGACAAAATTTATCCTCTTTAATGAACTTTATACATACTAGGGGAAAACATTAACAAACTAATCAAAAACAAGCTGCCAATGAATTGGTACACGACTTCATTTTTCGTCAACATGTTTATGTATGTATATTTTCACAGTAAAAAAAATATATCCGTCTTTTGTATATTCCGTTCCGACCACTCAATCCTGAGATCCAGAAAAAAAAATTTACGAAACCAATACTTGATTTGAAGAATGAAGTAACATACTCTAGGAGACATATTTTTAATATATTTTGAACTATGACTATGAGATATGTACCTATTAAATATGATATTTATATGTATTTGTATATATGTGCTATATTCAATTTGCGGATGCGCCCACTTGAGTTCTCGATCGTGTGTACGGTGCATAGATGAAGCTTAAACTTTTATTAATCAAATAGAAATACCTAACTCATAGCATTCTTATTGGCCTTCTCTCGGTCCATCCAAGCGCCCCTCGCTTTTCATTTCGATTAAAATGTGTGAAATCAAAAAATAGAGACAAATAACTTTAGTCCGTGAACATCCTTGTAATTTTGCCTTAACTTACGTCGGCACTGCTTACTCTATGTCTATGTCCATTGCGTGATTGTAGTAGATTAGTTTTATTTGGTTTTGGTGTATATTTATATTTTACATTGATTGAATATGTAAAGAATATGACGTATAATTATATTATCGATTAATGTAAATAAAAAACATACAAGTATTTCTCATTGAACCATTGCGGTTTAGTATTCGAACGTAGAATAGATTTTACGATCATATAAATTCATAAACTAGGTACATTTCTCAAGCTGATATTGGATTTTTATATCGCAAGCATTAGATAAAAATCCAATAATTTTATTATACATCCTATTGAATGGCATATTTGTATGTTAAATTGAAATTATTAAGCTCTATATTATGTCATTTGGTAGATATCGTACATTCCATTCTAACCTTCGCACATTCAATTGAAGAAATTTATAAATGAGATGATAATGTGATGTATAATCTTTTTCATAAAAGAATTAACGAAAAAAATGAATAAAAAGAAAGTAAAACAAGAATAAGATCAAATCAAATAGTATTGATTGATAAGAAATCACTGAAATTTTTTTTTCCGCTTATATTTGATTTGATATTGCGGTAAGTACTTAGTTACCTATACCGAAATTTTTTATTGAAATTTTTTAAATTTTTACCAAGATTCTTCCCATCTCAATATATTTTAATTTGAAAATATATTTGAATCCTATCTGTTTATGCGCCATGGAATGAATATATGCAATATACATTTTATATGATGTTGGCTTTTTCACAGACAAACAAGTTGAAAATGTGATAAACGAAAGAAAAAATTAG
Source organism: Catotricha subobsoleta (assembly GCA_011634745.2). Classification (NCBI taxonomy): domain Eukaryota; kingdom Metazoa; phylum Arthropoda; class Insecta; order Diptera; family Cecidomyiidae; genus Catotricha; species Catotricha subobsoleta. Next base: position 9,487 of record JAABKK020005512.1, read on the forward strand.
GCAAGTGGTTAAATTTAAGCAAAGAAAAACAAATATGATTATATAATTTTGAACTTTATGAATAGTTATTTAATTATTGTAATTATCGTAATTATTTAGAATAAACAATAAATAGGTGAAACGAAAAGGTGTTTTTATTAATCATCTCACAATAATTGAATTATTATTATATACCTAATTTTGCTGGAATTTGTTACTTTGCCAAAACTATGTTTTTAAGAATTAGAATTTATTTCGGGCCCAAAATAAATTTTTGTATATTAGACTTATGACGAGGATGTAAAAACAGAATTTTTGATATATTATGAAGAGCTATCACGAAACAATTTTTTTTTTTTTTTTAAACAGTTTCCGTTTAGGATTCCGATAATCGATTAAATACAATTAGAAGTTGTGTTTTATTTAGAAAAAAGTGAATTTTAATTTTATAAAACACTTGATAAGAACTTTTAATGATTTCATATTAAAAATTGGAGGCAAAAATGGCGAAATCGCCCGCGCAGCGTTTCCCACGTTTTGTAACATGGAGAACGAAAATTAATTAATTATTTTAGTAATGAAGTCGAATTTCGAAAAATTTGGTATTACCTGTAAAATATTATTTGATCTTTCATCTTTAGAAAAAAAAATATTTCAAAAAACCACTCTCGGGAGCAGAACTATAAATTTCCGTTAAGTATTACAAAAAAGTTGTCTATTTTGATAACATGAGAATGGACCACGAAATCGATAAAACCACCGGAGATAAGAAAAAAAAGAAGACAAATACAGTTTTAAAGATCTTCGTAATGGTAATTTATTGTTTACCTCTTTTATTTAGAGTGCATGTGTTACGCACATTCCATACAACCGTGCGTGCGTTTGAAATTAAAGCGAAGTTGAAAGAAAGGTTCGAAAGTGAAATTCACTAAGTACTACTTAGTAAGTAAGTACCTGCATATTAAAATATAACTACAAGCCGTTACTTATTAATGTTACTTAACTGTTTAAAAAGTTTCAGACAATAGAATTCAAATTTTAATAATCTGAATTGCTGAATATAAATTTAAGATCTTTACCGGTTCAAATACGTTGTGAGGAATCATCAAAAGCCTTTTACGTGGTTCAAGCATGGTGAATAAAACTGAATTATTAACAATTTGCTTGTACCCATAAAAAATTAACAGTTGAGAGAAAATTTTAAAGAAATTAAATTAAAATATATTTCAATTATATTTAATTCTTTGTTTTACTGTTGTAAAAGGATTTAAAAGGATTTAATTTAAATATAAAATATTTACAAATTAAAAGAAGAAGAAAAAACGAAATAGAGAATACGTTTTTATGTGAAGGGATGGTTTTTCGTCGTCGATATGAAAAGGAAAATATATAAAATCGCATTTTGTTTTGTTCGTTTTTTTTGAAACTTAAAATAAATTATACAATTTGTAGTTTCAGATAAATACGGGATATAATGCTTACTTTAAAGTCTTAACATACCTTTATAAAATATTATGCATATTAGGTTTTGAGACGTGTTTTCCATTTATAATTAGAGCTTTATGGAGGCTGTGCGGTTGAAATTTTTTTAAGGCGCATTTTTTTTTCTATTTAAGAGTTTCTTATGATGTTTAATCAAGCAAAAAAATATGACTATGGTAATAAATGAAAGTGAATTTATAATTTTAAAAAAAAATGTTTTTGTCATTTTTCTGTGTTATAACAAATGGTACAGTGAAACATCTCTAAAAGGACTGACCCAATTCAATTGGATTTAACTTTATCTTTCGAACCAAATGGATGCAACAAAGGTGGTCGGTTAAAGAAATTTCACATTACCTTATACATATTGAACTTTCTACGTTTAATTGAATATTATTTTCATAAACTATTGGTCGGATTATTTTAGTGCATTTAGAACAATTGCTAGCCTTGAGAAGACCAATACTTTTGGATCAGAAAGTTTTAATTATTCTCTGTTAGTTTATGAAACATTTTGGATTAAGTGTGTAATACAACAACACCAATGTAGGACACGTTCAAAGCAAAATAATCTTACGGATAGAATATTCATATTAAATTCATTCAAAAAACGAATAGTTACTAAACAAAACCAACAGTATGATTCGTGAATGAAATTTTGAATAGCGCATAATGCTTTGTGCCCAAGGTTAAATATGCTCAATTGAAACTGTTTTATGCCTAATTGTTCAAAGATGATAATATGCTTAATGACATAATTCATTGTTCATAAAAAAAATAATACAATGATTAACAATTCAAGGATAACTGTTCTGTATGTAGTAAACTAATTTCTTTCCATTGTAAATTTTATCTCCGTAATAATATTACGAATAAGATAATGTTTTTTATAACTCTAAACTTATTGGTTACTTGAGATTTGACCCGAAACTTGAACTAAGCAATAATAATCATTTTAACACTTGAGATGTTGATGGTTGAAAATCGATTATAGTATAGAATCAAATAAATATAAAATAATATTCAATACTTACGAGTTACGTTTGATAAAAATCAGGGTAAAATCCTAAAATGTATTATTTTCACTGAGAATTTTCACTTTTAATTAATTAAAATTTCCACCCCTAAATAAAAACCAAAAACACCTTGGGCAAACGCCACCAAATTTATACTGCGACAAGAACAAAATTGTGGAGAAAAAAAAATTCTAAACAAAATATTATCAAAACAAAGTGGAGCTGTCAAAATAACGAACTTGAAGTTGATAGCGATTGCAAAATACAATTTCAATGAAATTGAATTTTCATTTTGTGGACAAATGTACAGATTTTTTGGCACTATATCAATTTCAATTCAATATCAGATATATTTTGGGCAAAGTGCAAAAACCGCATAAAAAAATTAAATAAAAAAAAAAAAAAATTACGTAAGCACATCTAATTTCTTTCAATTCAATTTATTTACTTTACTTTTTTTTTTCTTATAATTCTAAAAAATAGAATTTGCTAAAATATAATTACAAAATTAAAGCATATGTTTGAAATAAAGTTTGAATAATTTTTCCACAATAGGTATATATGACTGAATGCTAAATTGCAACAATTCTATTATTTTATTTTCCTTTGGCGGCAGCCAACCGATTTGAAACATCTTCCCAATTAATAATATCGAAAATAGCTTCAACATAATTTGGTCGAACATTTTTGTATTGAATGTAGTAAGCATGCTCCCAAACATCGATACCAAGTAATGGAATTAAACCTTTTCAGCATGTAACAAAAGATAATTAGATTTTATTATCAAGTTTGATTTAGGGACAAGACAATAAATACCTGTAGTTCCTTCTAATGGATCTTGATTAGCACAAGTAGCAACTTGTACTTTACCCGTTTTGGTATTATATCCCAGCCATCCCCAGCCAGAACCCTGAACAGCAATTGTAGATGTTGTCAGTTCTTTCTTGAAATCTTCAAAGCTACCAAATGAACTATTTAATGCGTCGGTTAATTCTTTTGAACGTGATGTTTTAGCTGATGAAAGATTCTTCCAGAAAATTGAATGATTCAAATGGCCGCCGCCATTAAAACGGATTGCATTCTGTAGAGATATAATTTTGCTTGTATCATTATTTTTAATTGCCTCTTGAAGTTGAGCTTCAGCAGCATTAAAATTGGTAATATATGTTTGATGATGCTTTAAATGATGTAGCTCCATAATTTCACGACAAATTATTGGTTCGAGAGCACTGTAATCATAACCAAGATCAGGTAACGTATGTTTTGCTCGAACAGCAGCCATTCCCGGTGCTAGTGAATTGATTCTTGATAAGAAAAAAAATAAACAAATTGTAATCGGTATTCTGTTATATGCGGCCTTTTACGCACATTACAGGCACCAAAATATACCGTGCACAATCCAAGCAAAACAACAATATAATTTATGAATGAATACTTACTTAGTTGCAGCAGCAATAAAATTACGACTCAATGATAGCATTTTAAATAGATTTTCAAAAATAACAATTTCAGAAAATATTAAAGAATTGATTATAAAATTTGACAGTTTTTTTTTTCTTTTATTGTATTGCGACGTATGACACCAAACAGCTGTGCTCATTTATTGTGAAGTAAGTTATGCTTATAACAATCATTTTAGATTTTAGATTATGTTTATCGGTATGTTTTGTTTTCGGCGAATTCAAGTAATTTCTGGAATGCTGATATACAGATTTTCTTCTCTCAATCTATTTTTACAAAACTAAACAAGAAAATTATATAAAAATATATTCCGAAATTAAATTGATCAATTATTTTATTACATTTATCACAAACATCTTTTAATAAGATTAAACAAAAAGAAATATAAATTTGGAATTTTTACAAATATATACTTACACATATTAAGAAATTCGGTCACGTCACAACTGTGATATGATGAGTAGAAGTGATCAAAAATAAGATTTTTTTTTCAGTTTTTCAATACCCTCTAGCAAAGACGTTGCGAAACAAAAAAGTAGAACTTTTGGGGTCCTCATTTGGAGGATGTACATGCACTTCCGTCACCCTTTGTATTTTTTAACTTTATATAAAATTTGGAAGGTAAAGAAGGGGATATAGAAAAATAACTTCTAGTAGAAAGTTGTTTATAATTTCATCACGCGTCTAGAGAAGTAGAGAAAATTTTAAGCATTTTTATTTTTATTTTTTTTTGTTTTATATTTATTTTTCTATTTTGTAACCTTTTTTACTACAGGACATGCAAACGCCAAGAAAAATCCCTATGTAAAGCGTATAGAAGAATTCAATCTAAAATATTATGGTAAGTAATGTTACAGATGCGTTTAAACGCGATAGAAGGACATCTAATATCTTTTTTTATTAGTCTAACATCAAATTTTAAACAAAGCAATGAGCTTTTTTTAGTGATCAATAATCAGGCTCTGATAGATTACATGCACGATTTTAAGTTTAATGTATCATTTGCTAACTGTTAATCCAAAATGTTAATGCATGAAGACGGGAATAAAAGGGAAAAAAACCTGCCAAGCGATATTGTAACTATAAATCAATGTCGAAATAGAATAAGGCTCAAAGTAAAATCTCTTTGTTTTATTTCAAATAAATTCTATAAAAATATACGATTTAAACAATAAGCTATTTATAAATTTCGGCATAGTCCGTATCGTATTCGGGTCATATACAAAATTCTGTGTATGTACTTTTATACATTAGAAAAATGGCTATTTATCATTAAAACATAATAATCGAAATTAGAAAAAAAAAAAACGAAAAATTGACTCCTTTTATGTTTAATAAAATGTTTCAAAAACAAAAAAAAATTGCCTTTCATTTGTGAAATTTATTACTATTATTATCTTCTTTTTTTTTTGTTTTGTTTATTTTTTCCTTCTTATTTTTTGATAAGAATTTAATATATAAAATAATGTTAATTTAATTTATTTTCATGACTTAATTTTATATTTTTATTTTCATTTTCATTTTTTTTTTTTTCATTTTTTTACATTTATATTATCAATAAATTCAAAAATTATTCAATTCATTTTTGAAAAATAATGACAAAAAAAAAGTAGAACAACAAAATCCTAAATCTAATTGCGCTTATTAAATGTGCAAAATTAGAACCAACGAAATATATTATTTAATATGCAGTATTTAATGGATAAATAAATTTGTCTTGCAACATGAATTTAATTTTTTTGTTATTCATAAATTTTAATTAATATCGCAAATTATAATTTATAGTAATTTAATCATTTTCAATCAATAATCAAAAACTAATAAAATTTTCTTTATTTTTATTATATATTTTTTTTGCTTTTTAAGAGAGTTTTTGATGTAATAATAATATATTATTTATAATGAATAGTAATTATAATTTATTACGATTAAATAAATTTATTAAATAATTTTTACTTCATTTTGATTTTGATTTTTTGTTATAATTAATTTGTATTAAATTAAAGTTTTCACAATATAAAGTCGCAAAGACACAGAATTTATGGGGCCTTTATTATTTTCTCAGCTTAATCGAAGATATTTCATGAACCGGTTGATCGGATCATTTTGGTGTACATAGAAGGATTGTTAGCCTTGCTAAGTCTAATAATAATAATTTCTGATATAAATAAATTTAGTTTTGAGCACTTTTTGTTCTTAAAATATTTCGGTTTAAGCGTTTAATGCTGCAAAAACAATGAAATTACACGCTTAAACAGAATTAGCTCATAGACTAAAAGAGATCGTTTAAAACTTTCAAAAATATTAGTTATGTCAGAGCTAACAATGCTTCTTTGTACACTAAAAAGATCTTAAACGATCAATAGTCTATGAAACAACTTCTATTAAGCGTAGAATGTTCAGCAAGTGCACTCCATTTTTAAAAAAAATAATTTGGACGTTATTTGTATCCGTTCGTTTTGCAACTAAATATTGTGAAATTGTTAATTTCTTCCTCATAAAAACAAAAGGTGGCTGGACATCTTTTTTAGATATAATTTTCATAATCTAGGCTCATGATTTAAAATAAAAGACACCGAACAATAGTTATATTTAAATTTGTTAACTAAATTTTCTGTTTCTTTGTGTTTTTGTTTTATTTCATAAATTTTTTAGTCGAAATGTTTTCTTACAATATTTTTTTTTCTATTAATTTCCCATTTTAAATTAATTTAAGTTCTTTGCCGTCGCAAATTCGTATTAAAAAAAAAATTAATTATGATTTAGTGAGTTTTAGTTTATGCGATTATTTCACAAACTAATTGAATTCATTTCGTGAATATAAGTGTATGTACACATAACGAGATTTAGCATAGTTCACTGAATTGATTAACTTAAACTATTTGAGAAGTAAAATGGGACGCTTATTAGGGTAGAACGACCTTTTTTTTCATACCTTCTGCCATTATTTTCTGAGTTGCATTTGGTCTTCTGATTAACGTGCCAAAAGAATTTTGAATATAAATGCGGCCTTCCATGTGCTGTGTTTCGATTCACAAGGTAGAATTTCGTGGCTTCTTTTTTTAATCCGACGTTTTTTTTTTACATAAAAAAAAAAACCTCAAGGTTAAAAAATAGTTACGAAGTTTTACCTTGTGGATCCCTCTACAGCACATCAAAAATCGCATTTATTTTCAAAATACTTTTAGTACTTTTAATGGTAGTAGGCATGAAAAAAGGTTGATCTACCATAACGCTTATACAATATTTTCTTTACTGTATACGACTAAATTGTCGAATTTGTTAATAATTGTTTTTTTTTTTTTAATATATATATATAATTTTTGTACGTTGTTATTATTTTTTTTTTTTTTTTTTTTAATTTCTATTTTAATTGCATATTATTGTATTATTTGTGATAGAAGAAATCATTCTGTTTACATGGCACCATTTGTTGTCGATGATGATGCATCTGTAACTGGTCGTTCATCATCAATTTCAATTTTACTATCTTCTTCATTTAAGTCTAACGATAAAACTGACGATCGACGTGCTTTCTTATTATTAATTTTATTATTGCTATTGTTTCCAATGGTACCAAAACTACTACCACCTCTCACTTCTTTACAATTACTATTATTACTTTTATTGTTATTATTATTGCTATTTGTAATTGGACTATCGCCATTACTTATATCATCGTCATCATCATCTTCATTACATTCACTTGAATCACTGTCATCTTCATCATTATAATTACGTTTATAACCCTTCCTTAACATATGATGATTACTATTGTAATTTATATCATCACCACCATCAATCGTTAAACCATTTTGTTGTTGTGGCTGTTGTTGTTCATCTAAATTATTACTACCGACACCACTGCTACCATTACTAATAAAATTTGTTTTAATATTATTTAATTTTGTAGTTCGCAAATCATCAATTGCATTAACCGTATTAACCGTATTACGACTGCTACTTCTTAGCGTTCTTGGTTCAACAATTGAATTGTTTACTTTTGGACAATCTTTTTTTAATAAACGTTCACTACTACAATTATTGCTATTCAAATTATTATTGTTATAATTATTAATATTTAAATTTGTTTTATGTGTCATATCTTTATCACTTTGACGTAATAAACCAGTTGATGGTGATGATAATGTGGCCGGATCGGCTGTTAATGATTCGGATGTTGGTGTTATTGTTCTTTTCAGTATATCGTTTTCGGTAAAATTATTATCTTTATGTTGTTGCATTATCAAAAATTCACCATTTCCACCATTTTTTAATACACAATTTTCACGTTCCAGCGTCGATATTGTGTCTTTGGCAATTTTCAATTCTTGCTGCAAGAATAATATTGTACTTTGCATACCTTCAACATCTTCATCAAGTTCTTGTAGAAAATCGTCTAATTCTAAAATATGCAAAATAAAACATAGTGAATTAAAGGTCCCCGTAAATTGATTTTAAATTTTCTAAAGGTTTTGTTTGTATTTAGTGTTCCTACCTGATTGAGATTTTTTCACTTCTTCACTGAAACTTTTTTGTAAGGCTAAATCTCCCTCGAGCTTAGCAAGACGTCCATTTGATGTCATTTTGCCCAATTCTTCATTTTCTTGATATAATAAACGACATTTGGCCATTAACCGTTTTCCAGTATTTGAATCGGGTGTAAATTTCCATGCTGATAATTCATTTTGTGTTTCTTCCAAACGTGCTTTGGTCGTTTGTAATTCAGCTTTGAGTTTTTGAAAAAGTATATTAACGGCTGGATCAAGTAAGGCTGTACGTAATGCAGCAGGTACTGGAGCTTGTGATGCTTTAAGTTCAGCATTTTGAGTCTGTGTAAGTGATTAATAATATTTAATTTTTTTTTTTTTTTTATTTGCATAATAAATTCATATTTTCTGACTATAAGGAATTCTGTTGATATAAAGTATATTTCGTTTTCGATAAAATAGAAATTATATTTACCGCATAATCTTGCATTTCTTGTTCTTTAGCAGCAAGTCGTCGAACAAGTAATCGTTCACGTCGTTGTGCTTCGGCATATTGTTGCTTAAATCGAATCTCAGATTCCCGAACAGTTTGAAGCTCTTCTGCAAAAATAATATTCTATTGTTAAAATAAATCAGAAAGAAAAATATAAAGTACAATAAATTAAAATCAATTGTATTTAATCTAATTAAATTTACTTTCTCTAAAATATAAATTTCAAAAATTATGTATAGAGTGGCACGAACTTTTTTTTCCCAATTATATTAGAATTTTTTGTAAATTAAACAGGCAACGCAGATCATTTCGTTCGTTCGTTTGTTACTTTTTCTTTTTTCTTTTGTTTGATTTTGTTCTTAACTTTAACAGTTGAGCAGTAATGATAGCATCATTGAATATTGGTGTTTATTTTATATAGATATCAAAATTCCATTAAAAATGTATCAGAGTCAGAGATGTGTTATGCTAACATAAAATATTTTGATATTATTACTTCAAAATCGTTGACATTTTTACAGTAAATTTCTGAAAATTTCTTGCGATATGGAAAATAGTTTGTGCAATTTTCATGAGATTTAAGCCTTTAGTTTTATGTTCCACAACAGAAACCCCCGTGCGCACGTATGGATGTATCAATAGAAATTGATTTTTTTTTTAAATCAGAAAGCGCCATAATTTCAGTAAATAGTAAATATAAATAGAAAGTATTAGTGCGGAAATATTGAAAAATATCTTTTGAATGAAAAAGCCAATTGAAGAAAATAACAGAACAAACCCTTAGTCTATTCGCTTATTCATTCAAAAGATATTTGGACTTGTGAAATTGACTTGTCTCGGTTTATGCAATTGAATTTACTCAGCTATTTCCTTATATAGTTCGATTTTTTTTTTTTTTTTTTTGAAACCTGATTATAATACTAGTTCTAGCGTACCATTTCTATTTAGAATACGTTTTGATAAATAGGCTTTTAACATAAGAAAGAAATGCAGCGATGTTCTTTCAGCATAATATGGCGATAGTTGAGGTGATGTTATCTCATTTCCAATTGACTTTAACGATTTTTTTCAAAATAATTTATCGTTTTGTTGTTGTTGTTGTTGTTGCTGTTGTTTTTTTTTTTTTTTAATTATTTATTTCGGAATTATCTATATCTTTTATTTGGTATATAATTTTAAATTGAATTTCACAAAAATAATTTACATTCATGATCTAAATTAATGTTAGGCTCTTAATTAAATAATTTTATTTATTTATATTTTTCCAATAATTTTGTTTTTTTTAGATAATGTTCCAATTATTGTATCTGATAAATGTTTAAAAACATTCATAAAATAATTTAATCTTAAGAATAATTTTAAAATATAAGAAAAAAAAATTAAACTTATGTTTAAAAGCATACCAAATACGGTTTCTTTTCTATCAAATTCATCGATGTGTGTTGTATAGAAATAGAAAAATCAAATACTTCCACAATTGGTCAGGTATACACAAGCGAATGTAGTCGCGATCATATTTGTTTCCATCGCATCAATTTTTTAATTTTTTTTATATATATGTAAAATATAAAATATTTAAAATCATTTTAATTAACTAGTTAATTATTTTCTTTTTTTTTTGATAATTCTTGGTTTTTATTTAAATTAAATTCAAGCAAATAAATTGCAAGTTATTTTGGATACACTCGCGTCCCCTCTCACGCACCACACACCAATAAAGAGGTACGACGATAAAAAGATGGCACACAAAAAATAGAAGAAACCGATGTCTTAAGAAGTTTCACACATATTTTATTGGTAGTGTTGGGTTGGATGAAATGTGGTGCTGCTGATTTGATATTAGAAATTTTAAGAAATTTCTCAATTTTTTTTTTTATGTAAGAAGATAACTAAAATCGCGCACTTAGCACACAACCAACAAATCAAAAGGATTCATTATTCAAATAAACATACATTTCATTATAAATTCACCAAAAACGAAATTTTCCTTTCTTCCATTTACATATTTTTCGTTTAGAACATTTTTCGCTTGCGATGTCATTAGATTTTACATCATTCGAAAAACGTTGTTTCCGGGGATCTTTTACTTTTCGATTTATATGCACAAACACTACACACTTTTAATTTGGTTTGATAGAATATAATTTAACAGCACAATTTAGTGAATTTTCGTTTGTAAAAAAAATAAAAAAAAAATAATTAAAAATATACAATCGTTAATTAAAATTGCACCTCGTTTTTCTAGCATTAAATTTAAGCGCTGATCTACTTATTTGTAATATTTTTTTCTTTTGGATATGTGTTGCGATCTTTCACAATTTGATTCATTTGCTTTATTTTTGAAATGATTATTCCTTGAATTTGTTTCACAATTAAAATATAAAAAAAAAAAAATAACAAAAAATACAAATTATAAATTTATCCGCACCAACTAAAATAATATCACAATATTTTTCCATGGATTTTTCATTTTTTTTCTTCAAATTTTTTTGATATTACTTTACCTTTTTTTCGAAAATTAATTGTGAATTATGTGAAATATATTTCACAGCACTTGCATTCAATCAACATTCAACAGGCCATTATTTCTTTCATTTTTTTTTTTTTTTTATTTTATGTAAAAGGATTTCATTTTTAAACATCACCATAAAACATCACTTCTAAATGATTAGCAGCGACTCATTTTTCATTTTATATTTTATTATTTTAAACTTACACAACTAAAATAGCGGATCTTAAATAACTAAAACTAAATTATGTACAAGAAACCTGTCAAACATCTTATGACCTTAAATAATCAAATACTATATTTATATATAAAAGAACAAAAAAAAAAACTATTTAACGATTCAATAAACAAAATGAAAAAAACAAATATTTTTGAACAAATAATTATTTTAGTGTCAAATAAAAATAATGTTCGCACTTTTATTATCTTTCAATATTTTTTTCTTTTGGAATGTTAAAAAGTTGTTTTTATTTTGATGTACACAACAACAAACGAAATTGTTTTGAAAGAATCGAGTGTTATTAAACTTTTATCTTAAACAAAAAAAAAAAAAAAAGAACAAACAAAACAATAATAATAATAATAATATGAAAACAAAAAACCAACTAAATAAGAATTCGAATCTTTGCTACTCCATTATCCACCCACAAGCAATAAACAACCAATAATACTTAGACTTACAACTTACAATACTTATTGTTCGGTTTACTTTTCTTTTTTTTTTAAATTATTGTTTTATAAATTTAAGAATCGTCGTGATCGAGGTTACATTCCGTTTTGTGTCTTTCTTTTTCTTTCGATACTGCAAACGGTAACAACATCAAAGTGGAGAACTTCTAATAATTATTTAGTTTACATGGAAGATGATACGTTAAGTAGAATATAGCAATAAGAAAAATGTTTGTTTGTTTGGTTTTTGAGTTTCTCGATTCGATTTCAATTGATTATTATTAATTATTTAGTTTGTTTTGTTTTGTTTTTTTTTTTAAAGAGTTTCGATTGTTGATTGTATTTTTTTTTTTTTTTTGTTTTGGTTTTATTTATTTATTAGTACCTTCCACAAGACGACAATGTTGTTCTAAGGCATCGCCGACTGGACGAGGTGATTCTCCGGTGATATCATTTGGTGATGTTATTGATGATGATGCTGCTGTTAATGATTGTTGTTGTTGTTGTTGTTGATGATGATGGTGGTGGTGATGATGATTATCTTCTGCTGACACGTTACTCATTATTGTTCTTTTTGTTTCTCGTTTAATAAGTTTTTTTTTCTTGTTTTTGTTTTTGTTTTTTTTTTAGTTCTTTACAATTAAAACTTTCTTATTATACCGCCGTATTACACTCAATTCAAATTGCTTTTCGGCAATATACTTTACCCGCACACACAACTCCAACAACGTCCACGACGCACTTACAAGTAGGTGGTTCTTTTTTTCGATGATTTCTATTTATAGGCTTGTGTAGATCAATTTTAAAATTTTGTTTATCGGCTGTTCGATCTGAAAAATTAATAAGAAAACAATTATTTTAATTATTGAATAATTTTCAACTACCTAATTAATAATAATTAATAATAAATTATAATTGTTTTTTTTTTTTATTGTAAAGAAGACAATAAATATTGAAAGAGTAATGGAGTTTTGGTTGGATGGAATTTTAAACGCAGGTAACACACTAAATATTAATTGAAACGTTCGGTTGTTCATATTTATTTATATGGTTGGAATAATCATAATATATTCAACACTGACAGTATTTTTGTTAAACATAACTTAATTTAGATTCACTTTATACCAGCACATATTTAAAAATATCATAATTTGTATAATTGTTCTAGTGGTCACTCTAGGTATACAAAAAATATACATTAGAAAGTCAATTTTTCGAACAAATGTATAGCATAGGTAGGTATATAAAAATTATACTTTTGGAAGCATACTAGGGGTATTCATTTCCATTAATTTTAAAGTGTTAGAGGTTGTACATTGTAACCGTTTAACTTAAATGTTGATGTGTAGGCTACAATTCTCATACATGATATTTCAAAAATCACAATTTATGCCAGAGATGTTTCGTTTATTGAAATAAAAATTCTATTCTACAATAATATATCGTACACCCTACCAGCGAACTGTACAAGTGGCAGCGATAGTGGTCGAAGTTCTATTAATGAAAATAGCAAACATTTAAATAGTTCCAATAAAATCTCTAGCAATAGTGGCAAATCAAATGTGATGGGAAATTGTGTGAATGCGGTCGGTAATAGTGTAGCTAAAGCAGATACAAGTGACGGAGCTAGTAAATCATCTGGAAATAATTCTAAATCATCTGAATCTGGTTTAACAACATTTAATTCAATAACACAAAGGTTATCAAACTTTAGTTTTGGAAATGATAAAAAATCATCTGTAAAATGAATAACTAAATTATATGGTATATATCAAAAAAAAAAAAACATTTGGTTTGACAATTTCTTTTTTTTTTTTTTTTTCTGGATCTATTGATTGAGCGGGCGGATTTTGATGGCCGATACCAAAATATGCAGATTTTTTTTTAAATAAAATATACATATGTCAAGAGGAACTGTTCTACAAACTTCAGTCTTAAGATAGAATGGACTTTGTTTATCTTTCATACACGGGACAATTCATGAACCAAACACTAGTTAGCTTCTCGATCAGAATTAATCGAGAATATAATAGCGCTGGTCTATACATTTTAATATTTTTCGTGGGAATAACATGATTTTACCATTGCCGAAACGTATTTTGTCCTCCTAACATTAAATCTGATATCCAATAAATTGATATCACGTCATATATAATACATATATGGGTGCAGATGTTTACTAAAACTTCTAAAAGTCCAGGAATAAATTATCGAATTCAAAATGGTTGGCATATCTATAAAGCTCAGAGGATGTTTTAAGAAGAAGAATAACTGTTCCAACTGAAAAACTGTTTAATTCTAATTAAATGGTTTAAATGAAAATCACTGAAATGGCTATTTTGGTCAATTTTTATTCACTTTTGCATAAATTTTTAAAAATCCTGACGGTACACAGATTTTTAATTGACAATTTCGAATTTTGCGCACACAAATCAGAAGAAAACAGTATGTCAAGTTTTAGTGACAGAAACTTTGCATTCTAGTGTAATTAATTAATCTTATAAATACCATGTCCAACTTCAAAAAAAGAAGATTCATTTTGCTTTGAAGTTTATTCGTTAAATGTTATTATTATGTGAGGATTTTACATCAAAAACACTAACATATTAGTTACTTATTCAATAAATAAAATAAATATTCAAACTAATCATCGCAACCACACATTTTATCATTTATTCAACAAAAAAAAAAAAAAAAAAAAACAGAAACAAAAATCACTACACGAAACCCCTTTTCAGAAAAATAATTGTAAAATTTTGTAGATAGAAAATTCGGTCATTACGTAAAAACGATATTAAAAAAATAGATATCGCTTCTTTTTTTTTTTCAAGACGCACGCAATGGATTGATGAAATGTATAAATATTTATAAAAGAGTAGAAAAATCAGTTTCTAAATAATAACCTCATTATCAAGTAAAAGTTTGATTTGACATTTTAAATGTTTTTAAGTTATTGCTCTCTTCTACGAAAATGTATTGATCTAAAATATGGATATGTGTATAATTTTTGGCAATTAAAATTAATTTTTTATACATATTTCATTTCGGTGAATTGCCAATCACTCACTTAAGTAACTATTTATAAATAAAATAAAATAATCGAGCATAAATAAGTAGTTTTGGTGAACGCATAAATGTCAACGCAATCAAATTATTACCATAACGAAACGTTTGTATACGCCCGCTTTTTATTCAGATAAAATTACAATATAATTTCATTGCGTTGGTAAAATAAATATAAAAATAATAATGAATTAAATAATAAAAAAAAATAGCATACGTCAATCAGAATAAAACATAAATTTATAGTTTATAAAATGTAGGTAGATTTACTGAGATGTCATCAAAATAAATGCGAATTCACAAGTATGAAATATGCGACAGCAACAAAAATAAAATCAACGAAACCATTACTTACAGCACTAAACTCTCAAGATTCGTATCAATTTCAAATGGTTTATTTTCACTGAATTTCGATCAAATATTTTCACAAAATATAATAATAAACAATTCAATAAAATTATAAAACGCACCACAATATGGAATCGTAATTATTTTTTAAAAGAAATCTTGATAAAAATGGCAATGAACCCAAATTATAGATATGTACTACATACAATATTATTCCCAAACAATTCAACTAACGAACGAACAAAAAAAAAAAAAGAAAAAAGAAAAATGGTGGCTCGATGATGACCCAACACTAAAATTATTTTTTTTCTTTTTCAAATTAACCATAAAAACTTAAAATATTTCCATTATTTACCTACACTAAATTGTCATGAATTATTTCACAAATGCGTTTGCATAAATTTCAATTGTTTTATTTGTCTATTTACCATTGAAAAACTTTCAACTTTAGCACGTTCACTCATCACTTTTTAAATGCCTAAACTTTACATCTTTATTACATTTTATAAAATTATATTATTTAGTTAGCTGCTCTACAGTTTTAGTTAACAGACTGTACACCATTTTTGTTGTGGCGCTGTGCAAGTTTTGGAAAACAAAAATGTATGTTCTTTCGATTGTACTAAATGAATATGTTTTAAGCGCACATAAAAAAAAAAATTGAAAAAATGGAAATGGTTCGTCGTATTGCCATAATTCGCTGTTAAATGGCGAGTAAAAGACAGATTGCAGACTTTTGAATTTAAACTTGAAATGTTGTTAGTAGTCATTTAGTAGGTAAATAACTAAATATATACCATAAAACTTAAAGAAAAACCTAACATTGATCATATTAACAGTTTTTCACCACTGGAACACTAGAATGATATGAATGTTCAGATGCATCAAAATTTAATGAAACAGATACACCATACACCCCTTTTACATTACGATAGTTTATAACCCGCCTAAGCATACGGAGTACGTTTAGACGAACAAAAAGTAACTACCAGTAACTACTACTCTGGCATAGTACAATAACTATAAGTAGCTGACCTCTTTTACTCTTGAAAAATGTTAAAAGTCGTTTTACATTTTTACGAAATGCGCACATAAACACCTTTTTAAACCAACTTTAAAACTTAAAGTGACTTTAAACGAATTTAACCCCATAAACGATCTGATCAACTTTAAATTTAAATTTCATATTAATAATTTTTTGTATTGATAATGATAACCCTCGGTTTCCATGTAAGTAGTAACAAAAAGTTGGTAAGAAAGAAAAAGTACAGACGAGAGAATTTTGCGTATGATTGTCACTGAATCTTGTTACAAATATTTCTAACACAAGCAAAGAAATAATTCTTTCGTCCGTACTTCTTCTTTCTTACCAACTTTTTCTTACAACATCGAAACCGAGGGTTAATGCTAAGACTACCTATTAGACTACCTAAGTGAACCGCGGAAGTTTTTCGCACTTCTGCCTGACCACTTATTTTGCATACAAAAAATATTCTTC
>JAABKK020005523.1:0-26490 GCA_011634745.2 Catotricha subobsoleta
TAATCTTGAGACAAAATGCAACTCAGAAAACAGTGGTACCGGGGGTGTTACAAAAGATCGATCCACCCTAATATATAGGTAATATTGATTCCGTTTTTTACTACAGCTTTTCTAAAGCAATATACTTATAATTATGAACACTCATCACAATTCATATATATATTAAATTTGTATTCATTTCACATATTTTGCTTAAGTAAAGTGACAAAGACACAATTAAATCTGTTTTTTTTTTTTTCAATTCTTGCATAACAATATCGATTCAATCTAATAAATTTAATTTAAAATAAATTTTTGTTATGAATATTAATTACGACAAGTCGCGAGTACACACAAAAAGCATTTGATTGAAATGTTCGATATAAAAATCAACAGATACATATATTTGTTAATAAGCTATAGGCCCATAATCATTATGAGGCCAAATATATTTCATTTGTTTAATATTTCAATCAAACCAATTATTGTAATTTTCAACTATATAACAAAATAAAATATAAATATAAGTAATAAGTAAATAAACAAAAGCATATTTAAATTAAAATTAAATTCAAATATAGATTTAGTGATTGAGATTATTATGAGATTTTATGCGTTTGAAATAAATTAAAATAATTAAATGATTGTTTTTAGAATCAATCGATCACATATTTAAATTTTAACGATTTTATCATTTAGGTCTGTTTAATATTTATTTTTTCTCGATAAATTCGATGTCTATGACTGAGGTTGGCTTCAAATTTGCAATTTTAAGCAGAATTATGTCTCGCAGGGCAGACATAGTGTAGTTACGGTATGTGTCCCACTGTTAGAGCTATTCGCACATAGTTCGGGGATTTCTACCAGTAAGGTATGTTTTTGTTTCGGAGTTAAGCACTTTAACACTCATCCTAATCGCGCTTATCCCTAAATCATGTTCTGATAGCAAAAATAAACTAAGAGAGAGCATCGCTCTAATTGACTTGAGGGCGAAAGTGACTCAATATTAATAATTTGTTGGTGGGAATGCGAACGCCGGATATACACAAAAGTTGATCGGCAACAGATTATGATTTGCATTCCGATTTCCGATTTCCGACTTATCACATTTCGCTTAGTTCCAATTGAAAATTATTAGCATTGAATCACCGGTGTCCCTTCAGTCAGTTAACACCGGTATCTCCTACTCTATATACTGTCCATAAAAATTATTTCCAATTGAACTTTATTTACAAACAAAAGATAAATAAGAATAAGTAAGTATGTAATCGATATATTCGTTGAATTATTATTTATAATAATTAAACCACTTTTGCGGTCAGAAACTCGTACAAAAAAAAAATTAGGTCACCAGTTAGAAATTAATACTTTCAAGAATTATTGCGAATTAATGGACTTAAGCCGTGCGATCGACATTTATTTATATAATAAAAGTAGTAATTTCAAGAGGAAATTTTAGTGCACACAAACGTGAAATATCTCCAAAGATTCATTCACGTATAAGTAACAGGAAGACACAAAGAACGATACAATATAAAATCAAAATAATTTGCTGCACATGTCGGCCTGTCAATCAAATAGGTACATATATTCAAATATTAGTAAAACAAACTACATCCGCCTATTCCTAGTCACATTTTTAGAAATTGTGTTTTAAACGTCTATTTATATATGCTTTAATTTCTTAAACAATTTTTCAGACATTAAAAAGCACCACAATCAAATAAATATATTTCTTTAATGTGCGCGGGTAAAATGTTTATTAATGTATATCGCTTTGACTAAATAGAATTTAGATCCATTAAACAAACCATTTATTCGAATAAAACACATCCGAAATTTTCATGAGAATCATAAATGTTTTTATTTCCTTTCAACAGAAAATTATATTTCCGGAGGCAATGCATTTAAAATGTTATTAGTGATTTTATGCAAACTATAATCAAATGTGGAGAGTTTCAATCAAAACTAAAGATTATATTCATCACCAAAGAGTTTTTTTTTTTTTCAATATTACATATAATATATTGTGAGTGCTGTAATCATTGAATATGTGTGTCATCAGATCAAATGTGTTACAATCAGCTGTGTAGCGCATGTCTATAAACCAGGGGCTCGTACCCTTTAAATTTTTATGGTGGTTTGATTCTGAAGGTTTGATAGGTAGGTACTGGATAAATAAACATAATGATAACAATAAGTAAATATTGATCGTTCGGTTCGGTAAGATTCCATTCTGAAATCAAAATATCAGCGATTCATGAGATTTGGTCCGAATCCCTGGTACAAACCACAATAGGCCACGGGTGACAGCTGCCCTCCAACAGTTATATAAGATAGAACGAGAAAGTTGCATATGAAAACCTGCAACTATTTCCCGTTCTATTTCTTATACATACAACTGCTGGAGGGCAGCTGTCATCGTCATCGGGAAATTGCCTTATAAGATAAAACTTAGCAACGGTGAACAACCATTTCACCAGAGTACCATAAATTTCTCAAAGATATATATTGCATCATCAAAATTAAATTAACTTTTTTATATTGTTTTTGGTAATCAAGTTGTCACAAGAAATTCAATAAACAAAAATATAAAGTTTTAAATTTAAATCAAAATGTAAAGATCTTTTATAGCTTAGATATTCATAAGTCGTATATTCAAAAGTGAAACATCATTTATAGATACTTATTTTTGACTATATCTGATTTTGTGATAAGTTAAAACTGTTTTATAGTCGCGACAATAATTTATAATTATATAATCGCGACGCGATGTCATAATGAGATAAAATATAGATTTGCACCATCATCCAAATCGTTTATGTGACTCATAAATAAATTTCATTTAGTTGAAAATAGAAAAATTAAAAATTAAATTGACGGTAATTTGTCTTAAATTGTTAAAAATTATTAAAATATAGTATAATAATAATAATAATAATAATAATAATATAATATAATATAATGAAGAAACATTATTACTAGAAAATCAAATGTAGTTACGCACAAATGTACAGAACAGACCTTAATTTTTAACATAAACGGTAAAGATCATAACATTTATCATTTTACGTTCGTTTACATTCAAAACAGTATTTTAATTAAAGTATCTGCTACAATGACGTAAGATTTATAGGATGTGTAAGATTGGTAAGGATTTTTAATACAGACATAACATTTTGTGACGGTGTGTCTGACTTTTTGTTATCTGGTAGCGGCTGCCATAAACGTTAAAAAGCCGTTTCTGTCTTAAAATCCGTACAAACTTTACGTCATTGTAGTTGATGCCGGCCCCTTAACATTCAAAAACTCTCTTCATTAATTTGACTTTAAACAACGCAAAATATTCTTGTTTGTAAAATTTACGATAAGAATTCTTTCATTTTTTTTTTCTTCTATTTTTTCTTTTAAGATGAAACAGCAACAGAAAAAAAAAACCAAACAAGTTCAAAAGAATTTTGTTTACGTTTTCACGTAAATAGTAGTTAATTATTTTTTTTTTCCTAACATACTCGAGGATTTTTCATCATTTCGAATACGATATTCGATTTTTTTTTATTATGTAACTGACGCGATTCTCACGTTTCTCACTATATTCCTTAATTTATATATTTTTCGGGTTTAAGGTCAATAATGTATTTGCAATTTACTCAGACACGCAGTTTGCTAATAAGTACAATAAAGAAAGAAAAAAAAAGTGTTTGTAAACAGAAAATTATCTGAAACGATGTTATTTGAGTAAATAGGTATTAAATTCAATTTTCAAATACAATGAGTGAAAAAAAAAAATAAAAAACTAATTTTATAAATGGCGGTAGTAAGAAAAAGAAGACATTTATTATTATGTATTTGCATGTAAAATATTATAAACATGCAAGATTTGGTTAAACATCAAATGTTCCAAATGTAAATTTATGAAGAAAAAAAAACAAACGCCAACAAATAGAAAGAAAATAGTTTGCATGTTTTGCTCTGTATTGTTATTATTATTGTTATGAAAAAAAAAATAGCATTAAATGCAAGACAGAAAACCATAAAAAAGCGAATTATAAAAATGGAAACGTAAAGTATAAATATTATTACAATTAGACGAAACTGATTTGTCTGATAACCTAGAGACCATCTTGATCATTTATGTCGTCGTTTCTATAATATCGTGAGTTGCAGACCGGTTTCAATGGTTTTTTATTTTATTTTATTTTTTTTGTAAGAATCTCGTATAAAATATAAATGGCACACAATATAATAATTTCTGGTTGTAAAAGTAGAAAATTTTGTGTTTTGTCTGTGCAGCAGAGACAAGATCAAATGGCGAAATATGAAATAAATTGAATTTACATCATTCGAATGAAACGCTACCGCAGATGACATGGTGGATGCTTAAAATAAATATCATTTTTATCATCTGTGAATTTTTCCTCAAATTTAAGAAAATTGTGATAAATGAAAAAATGTGTCGCCAGAACGTTCTTTCAAACATTGGATTTTATTGCAAATTTGTTGCGAAACATTCAGGTGGCAGACTGTGGCCCTCAGGAAAGTCAGTTAACTGACAGTTATGCAGAGAAGCTTCCAAATAATAGATGAACTTACAATTTTCGCTAAAATAAGATATTTGACTACTTTTCGCGAGAATATAAAAAAAAATAGGAAAAGCTTAGACCTCACAGGAGTTAGCTTCTTATCTTTCCAGGCCAGTCTGCGCCTGAAATAATTGAATTACAGAACATATATTTACTTTTTTAAAAAAAAAATACATAAATTGTCACCAATTAATCAGACAGTGGGTCTCGTTTTTGTCACGCGAAAATTTCACAAACATTATCACATCAAAACTATAGGAAATCCAAAACATTTGCCTGTCGAAAATTAATTTCATGAAACATAGAACTCGACGACACACAATGCGTTCTCAAATAGTCCACAGATTAATAAAATAGGATCCACCATCCGTTGACGCATTTTGACAGTTTCAATTTCTCCGAAACTAAATATTACCCGAAAAATTAAACAACGCGACCCTACAAACATATTTTATCACTATCTATATTGCTGCGAATAACTAACAATTTAAACTGGTTCTGTTCGGTTTTATTTAATAAACTCTTTTGAATGTTTATGGGTTTCATAATTTAATATAATATTTCTTATTAGTTTTTGTTTTATTTTTTTTATATATGCCCGGCCTGTGTTGTCGTTAACCAAAAAACAATCAACTATCAAGTATTTATGAGCGAAAAAAACTATCAAAAACAAAAAAAAATGTTAGATATCAAGACTCCAAGAGACAAAAACAAAACAAAACAAAAAATTATTTTATCGTTTTTACTTTTACATAACTACTTTGAATATTTATAGGTATAAAAATAATGATTGTCAATAAAAATTTCTACATTGATTTTTTTAAATCGTTAATATTGTTTGCTTTACATAAGCCACTTATCCACAAAACTGTATACTTATAATCAAAATATTTACCTTTCATAATTTTTGTTAAAATTTTTTCAATAAAACTGTTGCAGAGCATTTCTTTATTATTCTACAAAATTGATTTACTTTGAAATAGAAATAACTGAATTTTATTAACGATGTTGTTTTGTTGAATTTATGAACATATTTGAGACAACATAAAAAAAAAAATGAAAATGAAAATAATAAATGCACAGCAATGTTAATAAAGTTGTATTGGTTAGAGTACTTAAACAATATGTCAGACAGGTAATTTGTTTTTGGCAGGAAGATGTATTCAGGTATTATTTTGTAGATAATTGTCAACGTATATCTATCTATACATAAGGAATACTACCATAAATAACATAAATATTGAATTTTCATACAAACAAATAGACGCATTCTCATTCATATCCATTTGATAGAGCTTGTAAAATAGTATTTCTGTTTATTGCACTTGCTCGATCGTCTCGGATTGTCAACAAAGTAAAAAAAAAAGTATAACGGGATTCCCATGTAGCAAAAACCGACTTATAAAAACTTCATGCAGTGGGATTTAGTCTAAATTGATTGGAGTTTGTCTTCATGGTCGATATCATTCCAATATCTAGTCGCGCGTCGGCTAAAGTCGTAATAAAGAAGTTATTACGACGTCGGTAGAACGTCAGTAAAGCCGTTGTCGCTGTGGAGACATTAATATCTTCTATTCCCAAATTAAATCCGATGTTAGTCGTTACGACGTCCGCACGACTGGTTTGTTTAAAGGATTTACTGTAAATTAACGGATATTAGTCTTAAATTTCAATGTGGATAAGTTGTAATGAAAAAGTCTGTAAAAGGCCAGAAGTGTTAGTTGCATTCAGTCGCTAGGCGACATTAGTCTTTTTGTTCCCAAATTAATTCATAAGTTATTCGTTACAATGTCTCGCAGACGTCGCATAACTGACAATCAAACGGCGAAGGTACAATGTCTTTACCACTGATTTATTATACTTGGATTGTATTCAATGAAAATTTAACACAAACTACATGGAATTATGCGACAGTGTCTATTCTGTTTTATTAACAGGAACTAGAAAATATTATTCACAAATAGACTGTTCGACACAATCAGAAATATGCTCTACATAAACGGAAAAACCCAAATACTTAACAAACCACCTGTGTGTGTTCTTACTGTCTGCGTTCGTTTACATAAGTATTAGTCATTTGGTTATATTTAGTCTAAAAACATTTTAAAAATAATTTTTGTTTTTTTGTTTCTGTTCAAATTAAAAATAAGATAAATATTGCCCTTATTTTAGAATAAAATGATGCTAAAACGAAATAAAATCGCACTTGACAAATTCAAATCATATAATTGATTATATGCGTTACAAAAGCAGTTCAAAAATTATATTTGTATCCTCAGTCAGACTAAAGAAACTTTCAATTGAAAATAAAGTTAAGCTATATTCGATATTACCTATATATAAATTAAAGCTAAAATGTTTGTCACGTAATTTATGTTAAATACTGGCGATAATGCTTTACGTTCAGTTTTAAGAAGTGAAATGGAACATTTTCAAGGTTCATTATTAAATATTTTCTATATAAAAAAATAAAATAAAATACTGAGTACCACACAATGAATATATCGAAAATAAAATTTAAAAAAAACAGATAAGTCAGCTCTTTTATTCCCGACACATAAAATTATTAACGGTTAACAATCCATTTGGAACTTATATTAAGGTCATTTTTTAAGTTGAACTCATAATAGGTAGAAAATAGCTAATTAACCAGAAAATTTACCACACAAACAAACTAATCATCGAATATATTATATATATATATATGTGGTTAAATAAGACCTCGAAGCGGTAATGCCCCGCTTATTTTTATTGAGGTATTATAAGATATACTGTTGATGAACAATACTACCGAATTACAATCATAAATCTTTATGGATAAAAAAAAAATACAAAATACAAAATAAAAATAGAATTTATAGCCGAGGAACAAAAAGTATTAATAAATCATCCAAATATGTGTTGAATCAGAAATCAAGAAAACATTAAAATAAAAAAAGTATCAACATCGCCCTAAGGTAAAATTGTATTTATAATTTGAAACCAAAATACTTGTACATAGGTATTTAGAATTTAGTTTATGATCCGTTTTTTTATTCTCATAGTTAACGAGATGTTTAGGTATATCTCATCGGTTTCATTTTAGGTAATCATTTTACACTAATGGCATTTTTCGCCAGCAATAATAGTACGGATTAAAAACATTTGAATTTTTTTTTGTTTTATATATTTATTATATCGTCGATGCCATACAAAATTTACATAATGAGTGGTTTATTTTTTAACTAAGAGACCTACCGGGTAACCGGACCAATCAATAAACGAAATAATTGATTATAATTCTGTTATTTGCCCATAAGAAAAAGATATATGCCGTTCGAAACAAAAAAAAAGAAAACAATAATAATATATTTTTAAAAATTACCCTTTTTTTATGACAAAGAACAGCACTGGGCTGCGTTAACGGATGAACCTTTTCACAATAAGAAAAGGATCGCATTTATTATCAGACAAGAGAGATAGATATTTATTTACGAATTTATAACTGTAAATGAATCATAAATGGAGGTAAACACAAAACCAAAATTATTTTGATTGTTAATACGAAATAAAAGGTTTTGCATATTTTATTTTATTTTCCATTTCGCTGTGCAATTGTCAAGATGAAAAAAATAAACAACAAACAGGATAATAGTAAATTCTGGTAAATTTAATGTAAAATTTTACCACAATTCTAAACTAATTTATTTCATGGTTTATTAGTCTTAAATATTTGATGTGATGAATTGAGTGTTTTCAACTCTAGTAAAAAAAAAGTTATATGATGATGGAAAACGCTTTATATGCTAACGACAGACGAGACAGATATTCTAGAATAACGAAAGTGATTTAAGCGAATTAAAAGAACAGTTTTTATCATTTTTTGATTAAAACAAATCTATTTGATATTAATAAACGTAAATACGCATAATTTGAAGAAAAATTTAACACATCATTTATTCATTTCGCTTAAACAAACCACTATCGTTATTTTAGAATCTCGTCTGTCGCTAGCATTACACTGAGAAGAAACTGTCGGTCGAACGATGTTTAATTTAAGATATTTCTTATTGTGAATTCATTAGGTGTGCGAATATGAATAATATTATGATACCATAAATAAAGGAATAGTAAATACAAATCAGGGAATCGAACAGGTTTAGAATGTGAAAAATCATTTATTTGTAGCCGTATAATGCTAGCGACAGACGAATGATATATTCTAGATTAACAAAAGTGGATAAAGCAAAATTCTTAAATAAAATTATTATTATTTTCGTTAAATAAGTTGAATTTGTGAATCATTGATAACGAATTCATTTTATTTGATGATCAAAAGCTAAAATTTTTTTTGAATTTCGCTTAATCCACCTTTCGTTATTTTATTCTTTCCAGAAAATGCTATACTAATTATTTATGTTTTTTTTTTTTTGTTTAGAAACTTAATTATACCCAATAAACATTCTGTTTAGTGTTTTCACGGCGATACTGATATCACGGTAGATTTTGAGCTTAATGTTCTAGGGAAACAGAGTGTAAATTCAGTGATTTCACTTATCACTCGAAAATCAGTGTAATATCACCATTTATTCAATATGACAATAGAAATCACTAAGAATATACACTCGCAGTTTCCCTAGGACATTAAGCTCAAAAGTGACCGTGATATCACCAATCTGTTACCGTAAAATCATCTTCTTTCAGTGTTTTTGAGTGATTTGATCTGTTTTTTGGTATAGATTTGGGAGAGGAATATTTTCATACCAGAGATTTCAATTTGTATTTTGTTTCACGTTATTCCCACAGATCATACTGTACAGTAAAAAATATTCATACTATGAGAAGGTATAAATTAACCAAAATATACCTAGGAATCCCCGGAATGATATGAATTTCCATACCATTACAAGGTATGAAAATATTTTTATTTTTTTGGTATTAATTTTTTTTACACAAAATAAGTGCGTATATGGTATTTATTTACTGTGTAGTTTGAGTTTCACAACAATATTTACAAATGCTTTATTAAACATATAGAACATCAACATATACTTAGTTACACCTAAACCATTTAATAGCTGGAATTCGGTTTTGCACGAAGTGGCTTCGTGCATAAAATTTCTACATATTGTACAACAACAACAACTTCGGCATATTCCAGCTATTAAATGGGCCAGTTTGTATATAAAGTATTTAAACCAAAAATTAAATAAATGCGAGGAAACTAAAAAAATGTTCTGTATAGGTAAATCTTTAGCAATTATCATTTCAGTGGAATATTTTATTCGTGGTATATTTCTATATATATAAGTATCTATCTAATAAAAATAACAATAGAATTCATGAAAGATATAAAAGAATAAAAATAAAAAAAAAAAAAAAAATCTATAAAAAAAAAGAACGAAACAGTGTCTTCTTTATGCTTTGATTAGCATGACAACCTTGTGGTACATAACATTTCATATTATAACATTAAAAAAAAAACTAAAAATATGTATAAATATGTAAGTACTAACAATTTGTACGCATCTGTGGATCGAGAAAGGCTATAAAAAAAAATACCTTTAGGCCATTTTATCATTATTATTATTATTATTATTATTATTATTATCATTTATGATAGAATTGCAAAAAAAAAAAATCTAATAATAATGATAGAGAACGAGAGGAATGGAGGGAAGAGACGTTAACAATTTTATTTTTATATTTTTACGCGCGTTTTAATGGTTGGATGATGATTATGGTTGGATAAGTGCGACAGTGTGATGGTAAATGCGGTGATGTATCAGATAAATATAATTATTATTCATTAATATTTGCGCGCCGTTGTAGTGGTTGAATATTGACATGAGTCGTCAATAAAAAAAAAAACAAAAAAAACAAAACGATCGAATGTGATCTATAATGTTTTTTTCGCGATCAACTCCATATGAGATATTTTTATTTAACCAAAAAAAAAAAAGAAGAAGAAGAGAGTAGATAAAATGTAAATGACCGAAGACTATAAGAAATAATATTTTTATTAAGCAGCGCCCATGCCCCGCTATATGATAATTTTTAATATCGCTATCGAGATGACTCGACTTGTCGATTAATATTAATAATAACGGAACAGTTTTAATTTATTTATTTTTATTTTTGTTTGTTTTGTTTAACTGCTTTTAAATGTGCGGCGTGTTTTATTTGGTTATTTTATTTCATATTTTTTTTTCTTTTTCTTAATTAGAAAAATCATGTGGATTTTTATATACAAATGAACAATGACAATGCTATAATATTTAGAGCAGGAGTCAATTTTATATCAAATATATGTAGTTTGAAAATGAGTGGGTCCCTATATGTCAATGGTTCGTTAGATGCCATGAGCAACTATAGAAGATATCAAAACTTATTGCCTCTACTTTATTTCCATTTTTTCATATTTCTTGTGAAACATTTTTTGTGTGTGATGTTTACGCGATCGTCGCTGCGGAACGGGATTTGTGTTCATTATAGCATCAACTTCAGTGACGTAAGGTTTGTAAGATTTGTAAGGATTATAATACAGGAACGGCTTTTTAACGTTTTTAACTACTACCAGTAAACAATAAACGGGCGCACTGTCGCAAAGAATCTGTGTTAAGAATCCATAAAATCTTGCAAATTTTACAAAACTTACGTCATTGTAGATTATACTTTTGCGACATGTTGCGAACATCGCCATGTATACTATACATCTTGCTTGTATTAATCTTAATCTGTTCGCAATGAAATATGGACATGGCGATGATCCCACAGAGATAAGCCTCGATCGAGGAGCTCAGGTGATCAAGTGAACAAATTGTTTGACAGGTTTATCAATCGATATTTCTGTTTATTGCACTTGCTCGATCGTCTCGGATTGTCAACAAAGTAAAAAAAAAAGTATAACGGGATTCCCATGTAGCAAAAACCGACTTATAAAAACTTCATGCAGTGGGATTTAGTCTAAATTGATTGGAGTTTGTCTTCATGGTCGATATCATTCCAATATCTAGTCGCGCGTCGGCTAAAGTCGTAATAAAGAAGTTATTACGACGTCGGTAGAACGTCAGTAAAGCCGTTGTCGCTGTGGAGACATTAATATCTTCTATTCCCAAATTAAATCCGATGTTAGTCGTTACGACGTCCGCACGACTGGTTTGTTTAAAGGATTTACTGTAAATTAACGGATATTAGTCTTAAATTTCAATGTGGATAAGTTGTAATGAAAAAGTCTGTAAAAGGCCAGAAGTGTTAGTTGCATTCAGTCGCTAGGCGACATTAGTCTTTTTGTTCCCAAATTAATTCATAAGTTATTCGTTACAATGTCTCGCAGACGTCGCATAACTGACAATCAAACGGCGAAGGTACAATGTCTTTACCACTGATTTATTATACTTGGATTGTATTCAATGAAAATTTAACACAAACTACATGGAATTATGCGACAGTGTCTATTCTGTTTTATTAACAGGAACTAGAAAATATTATTCACAAATAGACTGTTCGACACAATCAGAAATATGCTCTACATAAACGGAAAAACCCAAATACTTAACAAACCACCTGTGTGTGTTCTTACTGTCTGCGTTCGTTTACATAAGTATTAGTCATTTGGTTATATTTAGTCTAAAAACATTTTAAAAATAATTTTTGTTTTTTTGTTTCTGTTCAAATTAAAAATAAGATAAATATTGCCCTTATTTTAGAATAAAATGATGCTAAAACGAAATAAAATCGCACTTGACAAATTCAAATCATATAATTGATTATATGCGTTACAAAAGCAGTTCAAAAATTATATTTGTATCCTCAGTCAGACTAAAGAAACTTTCAATTGAAAATAAAGTTAAGCTATATTCGATATTACCTATATATAAATTAAAGCTAAAATGTTTGTCACGTAATTTATGTTAAATACTGGCGATAATGCTTTACGTTCAGTTTTAAGAAGTGAAATGGAACATTTTCAAGGTTCATTATTAAATATTTTCTATATAAAAAAATAAAATAAAATACTGAGTACCACACAATGAATATATCGAAAATAAAATTTAAAAAAAACAGATAAGTCAGCTCTTTTATTCCCGACACATAAAATTATTAACGGTTAACAATCCATTTGGAACTTATATTAAGGTCATTTTTTAAGTTGAACTCATAATAGGTAGAAAATAGCTAATTAACCAGAAAATTTACCACACAAACAAACTAATCATCGAATATATTATATATATATATATGTGGTTAAATAAGACCTCGAAGCGGTAATGCCCCGCTTATTTTTATTGAGGTATTATAAGATATACTGTTGATGAACAATACTACCGAATTACAATCATAAATCTTTATGGATAAAAAAAAAATACAAAATACAAAATAAAAATAGAATTTATAGCCGAGGAACAAAAAGTATTAATAAATCATCCAAATATGTGTTGAATCAGAAATCAAGAAAACATTAAAATAAAAAAAGTATCAACATCGCCCTAAGGTAAAATTGTATTTATAATTTGAAACCAAAATACTTGTACATAGGTATTTAGAATTTAGTTTATGATCCGTTTTTTTATTCTCATAGTTAACGAGATGTTTAGGTATATCTCATCGGTTTCATTTTAGGTAATCATTTTACACTAATGGCATTTTTCGCCAGCAATAATAGTACGGATTAAAAACATTTGAATTTTTTTTTGTTTTATATATTTATTATATCGTCGATGCCATACAAAATTTACATAATGAGTGGTTTATTTTTTAACTAAGAGACCTACCGGGTAACCGGACCAATCAATAAACGAAATAATTGATTATAATTCTGTTATTTGCCCATAAGAAAAAGATATATGCCGTTCGAAACAAAAAAAAAGAAAACAATAATAATATATTTTTAAAAATTACCCTTTTTTTATGACAAAGAACAGCACTGGGCTGCGTTAACGGATGAACCTTTTCACAATAAGAAAAGGATCGCATTTATTATCAGACAAGAGAGATAGATATTTATTTACGAATTTATAACTGTAAATGAATCATAAATGGAGGTAAACACAAAACCAAAATTATTTTGATTGTTAATACGAAATAAAAGGTTTTGCATATTTTATTTTATTTTCCATTTCGCTGTGCAATTGTCAAGATGAAAAAAATAAACAACAAACAGGATAATAGTAAATTCTGGTAAATTTAATGTAAAATTTTACCACAATTCTAAACTAATTTATTTCATGGTTTATTAGTCTTAAATATTTGATGTGATGAATTGAGTGTTTTCAACTCTAGTAAAAAAAAAGTTATATGATGATGGAAAACGCTTTATATGCTAACGACAGACGAGACAGATATTCTAGAATAACGAAAGTGATTTAAGCGAATTAAAAGAACAGTTTTTATCATTTTTTGATTAAAACAAATCTATTTGATATTAATAAACGTAAATACGCATAATTTGAAGAAAAATTTAACACATCATTTATTCATTTCGCTTAAACAAACCACTATCGTTATTTTAGAATCTCGTCTGTCGCTAGCATTACACTGAGAAGAAACTGTCGGTCGAACGATGTTTAATTTAAGATATTTCTTATTGTGAATTCATTAGGTGTGCGAATATGAATAATATTATGATACCATAAATAAAGGAATAGTAAATACAAATCAGGGAATCGAACAGGTTTAGAATGTGAAAAATCATTTATTTGTAGCCGTATAATGCTAGCGACAGACGAATGATATATTCTAGATTAACAAAAGTGGATAAAGCAAAATTCTTAAATAAAATTATTATTATTTTCGTTAAATAAGTTGAATTTGTGAATCATTGATAACGAATTCATTTTATTTGATGATCAAAAGCTAAAATTTTTTTTGAATTTCGCTTAATCCACCTTTCGTTATTTTATTCTTTCCAGAAAATGCTATACTAATTATTTATGTTTTTTTTTTTTTGTTTAGAAACTTAATTATACCCAATAAACATTCTGTTTAGTGTTTTCACGGCGATACTGATATCACGGTAGATTTTGAGCTTAATGTTCTAGGGAAACAGAGTGTAAATTCAGTGATTTCACTTATCACTCGAAAATCAGTGTAATATCACCATTTATTCAATATGACAATAGAAATCACTAAGAATATACACTCGCAGTTTCCCTAGGACATTAAGCTCAAAAGTGACCGTGATATCACCAATCTGTTACCGTAAAATCATCTTCTTTCAGTGTTTTTGAGTGATTTGATCTGTTTTTTGGTATAGATTTGGGAGAGGAATATTTTCATACCAGAGATTTCAATTTGTATTTTGTTTCACGTTATTCCCACAGATCATACTGTACAGTAAAAAATATTCATACTATGAGAAGGTATAAATTAACCAAAATATACCTAGGAATCCCCGGAATGATATGAATTTCCATACCATTACAAGGTATGAAAATATTTTTATTTTTTTGGTATTAATTTTTTTTACACAAAATAAGTGCGTATATGGTATTTATTTACTGTGTAGTTTGAGTTTCACAACAATATTTACAAATGCTTTATTAAACATATAGAACATCAACATATACTTAGTTACACCTAAACCATTTAATAGCTGGAATTCGGTTTTGCACGAAGTGGCTTCGTGCATAAAATTTCTACATATTGTACAACAACAACAACTTCGGCATATTCCAGCTATTAAATGGGCCAGTTTGTATATAAAGTATTTAAACCAAAAATTAAATAAATGCGAGGAAACTAAAAAAATGTTCTGTATAGGTAAATCTTTAGCAATTATCATTTCAGTGGAATATTTTATTCGTGGTATATTTCTATATATATAAGTATCTATCTAATAAAAATAACAATAGAATTCATGAAAGATATAAAAGAATAAAAATAAAAAAAAAAAAAAAAATCTATAAAAAAAAAGAACGAAACAGTGTCTTCTTTATGCTTTGATTAGCATGACAACCTTGTGGTACATAACATTTCATATTATAACATTAAAAAAAAAACTAAAAATATGTATAAATATGTAAGTACTAACAATTTGTACGCATCTGTGGATCGAGAAAGGCTATAAAAAAAAATACCTTTAGGCCATTTTATCATTATTATTATTATTATTATTATTATTATTATCATTTATGATAGAATTGCAAAAAAAAAAAATCTAATAATAATGATAGAGAACGAGAGGAATGGAGGGAAGAGACGTTAACAATTTTATTTTTATATTTTTACGCGCGTTTTAATGGTTGGATGATGATTATGGTTGGATAAGTGCGACAGTGTGATGGTAAATGCGGTGATGTATCAGATAAATATAATTATTATTCATTAATATTTGCGCGCCGTTGTAGTGGTTGAATATTGACATGAGTCGTCAATAAAAAAAAAAACAAAAAAAACAAAACGATCGAATGTGATCTATAATGTTTTTTTCGCGATCAACTCCATATGAGATATTTTTATTTAACCAAAAAAAAAAAAGAAGAAGAAGAGAGTAGATAAAATGTAAATGACCGAAGACTATAAGAAATAATATTTTTATTAAGCAGCGCCCATGCCCCGCTATATGATAATTTTTAATATCGCTATCGAGATGACTCGACTTGTCGATTAATATTAATAATAACGGAACAGTTTTAATTTATTTATTTTTATTTTTGTTTGTTTTGTTTAACTGCTTTTAAATGTGCGGCGTGTTTTATTTGGTTATTTTATTTCATATTTTTTTTTCTTTTTCTTAATTAGAAAAATCATGTGGATTTTTATATACAAATGAACAATGACAATGCTATAATATTTAGAGCAGGAGTCAATTTTATATCAAATATATGTAGTTTGAAAATGAGTGGGTCCCTATATGTCAATGGTTCGTTAGATGCCATGAGCAACTATAGAAGATATCAAAACTTATTGCCTCTACTTTATTTCCATTTTTTCATATTTCTTGTGAAACATTTTTTGTGTGTGATGTTTACGCGATCGTCGCTGCGGAACGGGATTTGTGTTCATTATAGCATCAACTTCAGTGACGTAAGGTTTGTAAGATTTGTAAGGATTATAATACAGGAACGGCTTTTTAACGTTTTTAACTACTACCAGTAAACAATAAACGGGCGCACTGTCGCAAAGAATCTGTGTTAAGAATCCATAAAATCTTGCAAATTTTACAAAACTTACGTCATTGTAGATTATACTTTTGCGACATGTTGCGAACATCGCCATGTATACTATACATCTTGCTTGTATTAATCTTAATCTGTTCGCAATGAAATATGGACATGGCGATGATCCCACAGAGATAAGCCTCGATCGAGGAGCTCAGGTGATCAAGTGAACAAATTGTTTGACAGGTTTATCAATCGATATTGTGATCAAAATACAAAAATGAATTATTTTGGTTCCAGTTTAACTTTTAGGTGATTCTTTGCTTGAGTGATGTACTTAAAATAAAATCAAATGTCAGCTGAATCACCTTCGATGCTGAGGATCTCAAAAATTAATTAATTTTTTTTTCCAATTGAATATTACACATATTTGATGTCCAGAGTCCAGCGTAAGATCTCAAATGGCATTTTTTTTTTTGGATGAAAAGTTTTAATTTGAAACTGAATTAAATTCTGAAATTACAATTTAACAAAAATGAAATGTGATCGTGATCTTGAATATGATTCTTAAAAAAAGATTGTCGCTCATTCACGCGATCACCATGAACGATCTACCTCACATTTAACACTAAAATTTACTTAAGTTGGTAAAACATATCTTGCGTCATATTTAATCGCACACCCAAAGTAAGTATATAAATAAACTTAAACTAAAACTTAGAAACATATTTAATAACCAAATGTTAAAGCAAGCAACTCTAACTAGGCAAAATCATTGCATCGTTTTTTTTTCTTCTAAAATGTTTAAAGCATTGTTTTGAAGATACCAAAAAAAATGATGAGTAATCAATTGTCCGGCATATGATTTATAATTGCCTTCAATCAATTGATATCGAATTAGAGTTCATTAAACTTCCGACCAATATAACAAAAGCCAAACAATTACATAATAAAATTATAATACATTTCAATAAAACAATAGATTCATCAAATTATATTTAAACAAACTATTAATAATTATAATGATGATGTGCGTTTTGCTGTTGATGATGTCGATGAATTTATGAGCATTTATTGACTGAGCACAACGATTGTGATTTGTTGTTCGCTTACAGATTTTTGCTGTTTTGCTCGTTTTTCATAGAGTAAAGTAATTATAGGGCTTGCTCTCTACTACAATTGACTTCCTTTCCTATTTCTTGTACATCTTATTTTTATTGTTGTGGTTTCAAGACGAAATAAAAATTATATTTTATAAGAAAATGAATAAATGATAGGATTGTTGAGCAGCATTCTATATGTACGCTCAGCTCAGTAGGCAACGCAACAATCAAATACAAATTACTGAATGACTAAATTTTTTTATAACGTTTCGATTTTTTTATAAGTTTATTTCGATGTGCGGCTTTTAAACATATATTACAAAGATTTGTTCTTGAGAAACAGAAAACAAGTCTACATCTGCCTGTCTGCGCCATCATTCATTGAAAACAACAAAAAAAGAGAAAAAAATAAAAATGAAACGATTTATTATTGTTTTAATTTGTAAGTGTAACAATAACAATAGCTAACCAACTGTTAATGATATTATATGAATTAATAATATAATGGCAATCACCAGTTATTAAGGCATCAATCATTTTAAATAATACAAATGAGAAAAAAAATTTAAAAGAAAAACAAATATCCAACAAAATAAATGTAATACAAGAAGCGCACTTTGTAATTTGAAAAAAATAACATAAAAAATAATACAAACAAATATTTATCGCTGAATATTAAATTATACTCAAAAGATTATGCAATCAAAGAAGTATAATAATAAAAAAAAAAAAAATGTTGTAAATTATCTCTATGCGTTTAAGGCGCAGGACGGATAATTGAACCATGGCTTATTATTATTATTATTATTATTATTATGTATTATTATTGTTATTGTTATGATTTGTAAGTTTAGAAATAATTTAATTTTAAGATTAATTACAGAGTTTGCGTGTCTATCATGAGAGTAATTTCAGATATCATTCACCGGAACGGAATATGGTTGATTGCAACAGTAGCTAATCGATTACAAAGATCTATGGTATAAGGGAAATAATTAGTAAAGTAACATTGTCTACTGGTTAGCTGATATCGATTGTATCGTTTGAGAGATTGAAAATACATTTGTATGACAGTGTGTTGGTTGACACGAAAATAAGTCATTATTGAATTAGGAAGAATTGATTAAAATGTAATTTTTTTGATTGACAAACATTTTATTTAAAAATAATATTCTTAAGTTTATGTTCAGATAGTCAAAAAAAAAATATTACTGAAAAAACTTATTACATCAGAAACATATAATATAATAATATACACGATAGAGTGAATGTTGTTGTTCCGCAAGTCTCTTTTATTGCTTTTGTGGTCATCCGAATGTTTAATTTAAGAGATTTCGCATAAATTATTGTATCATCAAATGATTGAAATTTAGTTGCTCAATTCCTAATTTATAATGAAAATACCAATTGATTATAATATACATATTTATATAAAAATGTGTGCAGATCTCAATGTGAAGTAAAATGAAGAGAACTTCTTCAAATGGGATTAAGCCACATTCGTGGAGTTATGTGAGAATTGTTCAGCAGACTTTGCTCTAGAGCAAATGATTTGAACATTCATTCAAATGAAAATAATATAATTAATAAAATTATTGGAAATTACATTATTAATTAAAGAATCGTCAAAAAATATGAATGATGTCCTACCGAAAATACGACATAATTTCCAAAGTACCGAAAAAATTTCTGGACATTTGGTATATAGGTACTTATTATTATCAACTATACCATAGGAAGTATATTTTTTATATGAGTATACCCTACGAGGTATGTGTATTTCAATGTTTCACTTATAAAGTATAATAATGCCTTGAAAGGTATACCGTTTCATTAGGGTATAAAATTAAGATGAGTGATATTGTTTTCTTAACTCATCTGTACTTTCTATTAAACAATTATTAGATAATAATTATATAATTGCAATGTAAAAATATGAATACTCTGTGATGTTATCACATTCCTACCAAACAAACTATACTTTTATCATAATTATATCTCATAACTCATATCTCTCTCTCTCTCAATCTCTCTCAATATACAAAAATATACCCAATGAAGGTATGTAGTACTGTAGTTAACTGTAGTGCTTAGTAGATACTCAATAGCAGTGTTCGTCCAGATGTTTTTTTTTCTTTCATCTAAGATAAAGATAATGGAAAACCATATAAAACAACCTTTAGATGAAAAATGATCCTTTTTAAAATTTCAGTTTCATCTAACATGAGATTAAAATATGATGACAAATCATCTTGAATGTTAGATTCATTAGAAATTAATATGTAATTCTTTGACTTTTTCAGATAATAGATCAGAGATTTCCACCTAAGATCAAGATGGCTATATCGATGTAAGATATGGCTACCGTTAAATTTTCATTTTCATCTAAGTTTAACGAAAAGATATGCAAATCGTCTATTATCGTCTAAGATGTTATGTTTCAAAATATGAAACCATCTGGACAAACGCTGTTTTAGTACATTCGATCTCAATATAAAAAATATTTATTACGAATTAAAAATAATTACTAATATTAAATATTCCAGTTTATAAAATTCTTACAAACTATAAATTTTCTGCTATTATTTAATACATTACCGCCATGCACTTGGGCAGCGCCGCCGTAAAGTTCCGCTGCACGCAATTAATATTTTACAATGACATTAAAAATATATGCCTTATCACAAACATGCAATCATTTTTCAAGTTTAATAATGACGGGGACGGTAGTTATAAAATGAAAAATACTTAAATGAAATGATAAAAAACAATAAATAAAAAAGAATTAAGTAAATAAACATAAAATTACACATAATTAAATTAAGAAGTTTTTGTTTTTTTTTGTTTCTTTGAACCATCTACAAAATGAATAAAGTTGTCTTTTTATTTACAATGGCGTTATTGACTGAACGATTGCTTGTTTTTGTTTTTTTATTGGTTTATTATCGTAAAGAGTAAATGACCTTGAAAATGTGTGTGTGTGTGTTTTTTTTATAATGAGAATTGTAATGAAAATTTATTTTTAATTAAAAAAAAAAAAAAAATTTTTGGCACATTACCTAGTCATTGAACAAAGAAAATTCGTTAACACGCAGTTTGGCAAGAGAAAAAAAAATGATTGTTGTGCCTTAAAATATTTGGGTCACAATTGCAATATTAATTACATATAAAATGTTTTAAATTTTAGTTGGAAAGGTTTGCAACTTTCAAAATCTAGTTCTGTATTGAAATATTTATAATAATAAAGAATATTCTCGGTTATTCGAATATTATTCAGATCGAAAGTGCGTTCTGTATTCAGAGAGTGAGCAAACTCCTCGTTTGAGTGAAAATATCCTGTGAAACATTTAGGTGTGTTATGTTCACGGGATCATCGCCGCGAACCAGGTTTGCGCCTATTTAACGATTTTGAAATCAGATTATATTCATTCCAATCTGTTTTCAATATATTCAACATGTCGCAAAATGATCACAAACACGGTTTACACTGTGAACTTCACACAGTGATGATCACGTGAACATCACATACCAAAATGGTTCACGAGATTTTTCAAAAAAAATTAGAATTCTCAAAATTGATGCTATGTTTTCAATCATGTTCCAAATATAACTTTTTAAAAAAAAAGAAAATACGTATACAGAATAAAGAATTGCGTTACTACTACATTATTTTATAAGAAGTTATTAATGTGAAACAATAATTTATAATTTAAATGGATAGAGAAAAATCAGATAACTTTCACTTCAAGAATGTTTTATAATGAAATTTATCTCGTTAGTTGGTATTGGTCGATTGGTAGATAGATGGTTAAGAACTGTTAACTCTTTTAAGTGAATGTGGCCAAAGGCTCTAAATTAATACAATACTATACACATTTGTTGTGTAATATTTGTACGGTGTGCACCTTCTGGCATCCATACATATTTATGAAAATACGAAAGAAAAAAAAAAGAAATAAATGAAAAAAAAAAATATAGAAAACTTGCATGAACATTGAATTACGCATGCTGCCCATCAAATAGCATTCAGCTCTGTTGTATACTATTCATATATATTTAAAATGTAAGAGCTTAATCATATGATCGTAATCAATGGTAAAGTATCGTAGCAACAAGCAAAAGGTAAATGTGGTCAATAGCCGTTTAAAAGTTTAACATTGAGACGGGAATCTAAGAAGATGTTTAAAAACAAATAATACAAAATTGTATGATTGGTGGCGATGCTTATAGGAATTTTGATATATAATTGGAAGTTTTTGCATTAATAGTCTTAGACTCTTGGTGGCTCCAAAAATATTTTAATTTATTACTTGGAGTCGCAAATTTATATACTTTTCATTCATTAATATGATAAAACTCAAGAATATCATTCTCTATATTCGTTCTAAAATTCAACTGAGGTGGCAAAAAGATGAGATTTACTAGAGAAATGGATGAGATCCAGACGTAAGAAAGAAATTCCCTTCTGATATTTAAAATTATACAGAGTAGACACAAAAATTAGATGGTAGTTTTTACATGTGCGCCCAAGCGATACAAAAAACATACAAATACTGAATGAGTGAAGAGTTTATCTTATATTGTTATTACAATTCAATTTTTGAGTCTGCTGTACATCTTAGTACATAATTATTTGTATCGAAATTTATTTTCTTGGAAACAAGTGTGCGCAGCAAATTGCTTAAGCTTGCTACTTGCGCTGAGCCATCATAGAATATCAATATCCTATAGATAGTAGATATATATCGCAACGATCATTATTGTGTTTCTAATTTTAAACTTTAAACTGATCGATCACTATTTTGGTTAAACGAACAGAAATTATTGATGGTACGCCAGTTGCTCTTAACAACAACAACAAAAAATCAAGACACAAAATATAATCCAGAAATGTTAATATCGTATAGGTAAATAATATTTTCAGGTACAAAAGCGAAATAAGACATTCTTTTCAAAAAAAAAAAAAATTGTGTATTTGTTCGATGGTTTTGTGTTATTTCTATATTATAATTTCTAACAAAAGAGAACTTCATATATAAGTAATATAAGTATATATAGATAGAGAGGTACTCAATTATTTATGTTTTATTGTTGTTGTTATTCTGCTATTAATGCATTTTTATGTTTTGTTTTTGTTTGTTTCTTAACATTATTGTAGTATTTTTCTTTTATTGTATAGGCGATGTGATGCGTACTGAACAGTTTCTATTCTCTGTTAAAAACGAATGAATAAAATTGTTAAATATGAAATAAAAATAGCCACAAAGAATAAAAAAAAAAAAAATTGTATTTATAGAAAAAAAAAAATAATAAAAACAATTCTGAGGTACCTACACTTGAAGTGTATTTGCTGAAATTGTTGTTGATACAATCGACAGGTAAATGTACTGCTGATGGGCTCAGTGCGAAATATGTTCAGTTAAATACAAAGAACGCAGAGTAACAGAGAGTAAATACGATTCTTATTATTATTTTTTTTTTTTTTGAAATAATATTTTTAACGAACACAAACAAAATATTTACCAGAATGAATTTCATTATCGTCACATTTCTCGTCCGTTGTATTATTTGTGGTGGTATCCTTAAAAAACATATCCTTCACTAATTCGGTAAAATTTTCGGCCTTAAAATACTGTTCTAAGCGATTAAATTGTAATTCATTTACAACATAATTCGAATACAATAGATTTTCAACACTTTGATCACAACATTTCGATGTTAAACTTTTCAGCAATGAATTGCTCCGTGACAATTTCGTTGAATGTGCACGACGTATAAAACTTAATGCTTTTTTTGGTGACGATGGTGAAGCGGTCGATAGTTTTTTATCGTTGTTCGCTGCTGGTAAATTGGACGATGTAAATGAATTTCCATCGGATGAATAATTTGCAGAGATTTTTGGTGTGGATTTCACCAGAAATGAATATTTCGGTGGAAATGTTGAGGTGGCAATTGTTGTGGCTGCAACGGTTGATAACAATTGTGGCGATAGATTCTGTGGCAACGTTTTCGATTTCTCTTTCAATGGTGACAATGGCAATGATTTATCAGGTAAACATAAAATGTTTGAACGACTTCTAGATTTTAATAATTTGATGGGTGTTGATGTGTTTGTTTGTGATTGTGTTTCCTGTAAATGGCACTGATTATCATCATCTAAATTAATACCATTTAATACAACACCGTAACGTTTCGCTTTATTACAACTAATTTGAACTTTATGTAATTGTGATTTTGATTCGAATGAGTTGTCGGTGTCTGGTTGTGGTTCTGGTTCTGGTTCATTTGCCACTAACAATTCACCAGATTCATTAAGGCTCCATTCAAAACTACATGCACTTAAATCCGGATTATAAATCTTATCGAATGATTTTTTTATTTCGTCACACAGCTGATGATTCAAATTAACATTTGAAATGGTATTTGTGATTGTTTCGGTTTCTGTGACTAATGGCACATAAAATGTTGAGCGTCTGCGTGTTGTTTCCATTGCATTTGCGGTCACAATAAATGAATTTTCCGTTGTTTGAATCATTTTGAAGGATTATTTCTTTGAAACTTGCTGGTAATTTATGGGAATTGACTTCTGGTTTTTGTTTGTTATAGTTGTTATACTTGTTTTTCTTTTTTTTATTATTATTTCTTTATTTTTCCTTATCACAGAGAAAAAAAAGCGACAGCTTTATTATCTTTATTCTTTTAAAACAGAATATTTCTTGCTTTCTTTTATTTTTCAATGTACGCACAAACACAAAACCTTATCCGAAAACAACAGAACGGATGTCATTTATTAAAAAAAATAAAAATAAGAATATAATTTGTAATTTTTTTTTCTGGTCTATTTTGGGTTTGTTGTTGCAACACATATATATAACAAAAAAAAACACACTGATCTTCTTCAATCAACACATTTATGAAATATTAACTCTGATGACACTCTGAATCTTTGAATAGGTCCCAAGTAATGTGTTGTTTGCCTGTCTCGTGTTACTTATGGGATATGCATTTAAAATTCAACTAAACTGAAATGGAAATTTCACACTTGAATCGGAGTTTTAATGTTTCTTATTTTATTTTTATTGTTTTTTATCAAACCATTGCACGATTTGCTTATTTACCCACAATATTTTCAATTATTATTTAAATTAACTTCAATTAAAGACAAACCAGGCAACAACAACAACAAAAAAGTGTTGTTTCTGTGTAATTTGTACTCTGTGTGGTGGTGGTGGTGTATGGATTAGTAGAGTGTTCCGCATTCACAAATTGATTGAATGCACAATTCATATATAATGCATAAAATAAATTATTAAGTAGGTATGTAGGTATACGTGCTTCATTATTACCGAACAAATAAATTTTTGAAATTTGACAAATTTCACAATATTTCATAACAAATATTTCACTTAGCTAAGTTATAAGTGACGGGCAGGTAGGACTAGTTATAACAAATCAATACAGATTTTTTTCTTTTTTTTTCTTTCTTAATCAACACTCTTTTTTTTTGCTTGTAGCACGACATTAAAATTATCACATTTCGAAATTTATTTTTCTATTTTTTTTTCTTTTTTGCTTTAATTTTAGGCTGCATGTTTTCCTTAATTTAATTAAGATAATTATTTTCTTATTATTTATTTTTAGATACGTTTTTTATTATGTGCTTCGTCTCACGTCTCTCAAACTTATTTGGTCGTCGTCTTTTGTTACATCAATTGATTAACAAATCACAAGAAAACTGCATGCAGTTGGATTTGGTGATGAAATTCAATGTTTTTTTTTTTTTTTTATTTTTATTTCGTTGTTGTCATTGTTGAAAAGAAAACTGTGTCACATAAATTCACATTCTAATAGGTAATAATAAAACAGACAGATAGAAGAAAAAAATACGTTATGTTTGTTTTGTTTGTGATGCAAATAGAGAGAAAGAGAGAGAGAGAGAAAAAAATTATAAATAAAACAAATTGTTGAAATAAATTATCAATATTTATCACATGTAAAACTATCGTCAGAACGATATTATGACACGTTGATAATAAAATGATTTTCGTGAAAAAAAAAATACTTGTTTCGTTTTTTTCGTTTGGATAGACTTAACGACTGGCTGTGTGTGTGTTGTGTGTTTTGTAAGCAAATTTCATAATTTCAGTCAACGAGCGAGTGCAAAAACAACAAATTTTTTCAATAATTAAAATGCTTTCAGACTGACGTGAATTGTGTCAGGTTTTTTTTTTTTTTGGCAACTTAAGATTTTCACCGATTTGTTTTTTATAATTTTTACTTTCTTATCTAATCTTTATATTTTTGTTTCATTGCCTCTGAAACTAGATTTGAAAAATGTACTCGCGTATGCAAGAAAAGACGTTTTCACCTATACGAGGCAGGAGGAGGGGAGCCTCTCGAGATATATGACTATACAAGTGAATATGTACGAAAAGTGGAGAAAATAAGACAATGGGATAGCAAGCGGTTAAGAAAGAAAAAAAACACCTTTAATTTACGAACGTATTTTATGAGCGATCCCTGAGTTAATGTAAAATGATGCACAAACCTCTATCTACGGGACAAAGCTACGATGACTACCACATAAGCATAGGTGCACACGCTTCTGATTTCAGGGAGGGGTACATTTGAAAAATTTAGATAGGGTATTTTTTGTTTTTTATCATCGAAAAAAAAACGGTCTTCAACTTTCAAGAACCATCGACGATTGCAAAACAGCCTCAAAAAAAAAAGGCTTACCCTTAG